>SNQJ01S0027896.1:10945-23163 GCA_010110895.2 Picea sitchensis
AGATTGTCAACAAGTGGGTTGAAGGGTATTTGAGGAACTATGTAGGAGGACAGCAGAGAACGTGGGTAAAGTGGTTACATTTAGGAGAACATTGCTACAACACCACCTTCCACATGTCCATTGGTATGACTTGGTCTTCGGGGAGAGCAGAGCTCCCAAGGCCAAGGATTGGATCATAGAGTCGGGAGTTTCTCAAGTTGTTGAAAGAGAACCTGCAGACGGTGCAAAACCGACAGAAGATAAGTGCGGACAGGCACAGGATAGATCGCAACTTTGAGGTTGGAGATTTGGTTTTCTTGAGACTCCAACCCTACAGACAGTCATCTCTGAAGAAGAGTGGGGCCAAGAAGCTCAAGCCCAGATTTTATGGTCCTTACAGGATCATGCGCCGAGTATGCGAGGTTGCTTACGAGCTAGAGCTTCCAGAGGGGAGCAAGATTCATAACGTGTTCCACATGTCTTGCCTCAAAAAGGCAGTGGGACAATTCATTAACACATCAGAGGAGCTTCCACCGTTGGATGAGGAGGGACAGTTGGAGTTAGTTCCGGAGGAGGTTTTGGAGTTCCGGGAGCGAAAACTAAGGAGCAGGGTCATTAGAGAGTGTTTGATCAGATGGAGAGGGATTCCAGTAGAGGACACTACTTGAGAGAGCGAGCAGGTGTTGCATCTCCCTGGACTAATATTGCTCGAGGACAAGCAATTTCGGGAAGGGAGGACTGTAATGTCCCTTTCCAAATAGGAGCTCCAGAAGGAGGCTTAATGGTCTAAACCGCCCCGTTAGACTATAGCCAGGGCCAAAGAGGGGTAAACAGGGTTACTAGAGGTCACTCCAGTCACAGATGTTATATTCGGAAAGTGACATTGAGCTTTAAAGGGTTAAAAGCGCTTTTAAGTCATTATGAGCTAAAAATAGCAATCAACAATGAATTAGGGTTTCAGCAGTGATTTAGGGTTTTGGAAGTCAACAGCGAATTAGGGTTTCAGCATGATTTAGGGTTTTGGAAATCAATAGCGAATTAGGGTTTCAGCATGATTTAGGGTTTTGGAAAGCTATAAAGGAAGGGTCAGTGACCTAATTCATCATTATGTAGATTATGACTTGTCATTGAGGAGAAGAGGCACATCTCATGAGAGATAGTTCAGTGTATTCCAGGAGGAAGACACCAGTTGACTGATTTCGGTGTTGAAAGACACACCTTAGTCACCGGGAAGATCATCCAGGTCTTTCATCATTCTTCATTGATTCCACAGTGCTCCCATATCCCGGGTATTATCTTTTAGTTGCTTATTTGTATTCCAGCTAAGATCCTTTTGTCTTCTGATCTAGCCGAGTGTTGTTATTTTATTCAACCGCAGTTGCTTATTTATATTCCGGCTCAGATCCTTTGTATGTTGATCTAGTCAAGTATTGTCAGTTATTCAGCCGCATTCAGCCATTTTGTAATCCACAGAGATATCATAATACAAACTTTGCAGTCCTTTGTCGCGTTTATTATTTATATGATCATTTATATGCTGTAAACCTTTGTTAGCAGTGTTTCCTAGACTAGCCAAGTCAGGAACATTACAAATTCACCATCTCCTCTCTTTCAGAATTCTTTCGTACAGCAGTGTCCAGATCATGTCTATGAATTAAGTCTCTAGCACTGTCATTGTAGAATCCTGTCTCTGTGTATTGTGTTGAACAAGGCTCTTAAGATAGGATTTTATCTCTCTGTTAGCCTTTGGGCTGTAGCTGATGATGCTCTGAAATACTTTCAAACTTTGTACTTGCAACTTTGATTGAATGAAGGCAAATATTGGCTCTATCCTTCGACTCATGACATGTAACTTTGTACTTGCTCCTTGTTGCTTAAGCTTAAAAATATGAATTCTCGTGTTTGTAGGATTCAATGTTCTAATTGCCCTAGAAATATTCTTCATTCTTCTTTTCTGATTGTCTTCTGGCGATTGTGAAAATGACACCTATCACAAATCACAATCCACTTGAAAAAATCATTAAGTTCTTAGGCATTTCCCCCTTAGGTCATAAAAGAACTGGCCTAGAAGTGAGAGGGACTGTGTGAGGTGACATTGGCACTTTCCCTAGCTGGTCATCCAGATGACCTCCAGCAGAGTTGGTGGCAGACTTTGCTGCAGATAACAGTTCCTACGAGGAAGGTCAATTTTCAGACAGCACTAATGTTTCTTTGTGTTGGTTTTCAATGATCAGTGCAGCCAATGTCACAGTATATTTTCATTCATGTAGGATTTCTGATGGTTTTTTTATGTTTCTTTCCCTTGTGTTCCAAAGGGCAATGTATGGTCTAAAGCAATAACCCTTTATTTAGAAAGGTTTAAGGCTTCGATGTATTAATTTCCCATTATCATTGTTTCCAGCATCTGTTATGCATACCTGCACCAAAGTTTACTAGTTCAGACGGGTTACAACCATATTCACCAGATTCGACTCAGGATTCTGCAAAGACTCGTGAATCAACCCAGCGAAAAATCAGCACAGTGAAACATACAAGGTTTTTAAGAAAACTAATTGTTTTTAGATTATACATGAGAGGTTACACTAATTATGATGCAAATACACCGAAGATAATGCAAAAGTAACACATCCAAATAACCAAGTATATCATACAATGTACATGATACGATCACTAGCAACCATCATATCTATTATCATCATTCATTCCTCGAGATTCAAGAAGATTCAAAATCGCCATGGACCATGGTTTATGATTCATGACTGTCACATGTCAAGAGAAACAAATCTGAAATCATATGAAAAAATTTGAAATACTGCATAAATAATAAATATAACAGCCCCTGGCCTCTAAGAATTGAATCTCGACAAAAGGTTCCCTTGAGCCTGCTGTAGAATTTCCACCCCTAGGTGGCTGTTGTTCTTACGATCTCAATTAAACAAATAAATTGCTAAAATCAATTAATGAAGAAATTCAATTCAGACCACAGCAACAATCACTCAATAGCTGGAAAAGTAAATAGTGGAAGCATAAAACAGTTTCACACATACACAGGCAATTTCTCCTTCAAATTCAATTCAGACCACAGCAACAATCACTCAATAGCTGGAAAAGTAAATAGTGGAAGCATAAAACAGTTTCACCCATACACAGGCAATTTCTCCTTCAAAATCAGCTTTTTATTCCTTTGAAAGCTTACAAGGTAACCTCCACAGTCTGCTTAAAACTAGCAGCTGCAAGGTTAATAAAGCGCGCTGAAACTGAGCTGTACGGCCTGCCTGAGAGACGTACGGCCTGCTGGAAAAAAACAGAAAAACTGCTGTACGGCCCTGCTGTACGGTTGTACGGCTACCTCTTTCCTGAATCGTGCTCTCTATCTCCCTCCTCGTCTCTCAACCTGCTCAACTGTTCAACTGTGTCTGAACTCTCTATCTTGACCTGTCTTCATACTTTTGGCTGAAACACTAATCTACCAAAACCCTAATATCTTAGTGAGATCTACAGTTGAGATTAATCCTCGTCTAAGTCATAATGCATGAAATACACTTTATTAGACTCAACAGCTAAATATAAGATGTTTCATTTTTTCCTAAAATGAATTACAAAATAGAATTACTTTTTGAAATATCTCAAACCACTTCCAGCATATTCACATTGAACCTGTGCGGAAGTTCCTGTCCAAGCTATTTTTCTCAACACCTGCCACTGCTCCTGTCCCTGCAGTTTCAGCATTGGCAGAACTCTTGTGTGCAAATGTGAGAACCCTACCTGCTGTGCTTCAAGTTCAAAGCCCTAGTCAGAAACCCTTCTCAAAAGACTTCAGGGGAAACAAGTACTAATATGAAAAAAAAATGATTTTTATGCTCTAACTCTGCAAATTCTTCCTTTGACTCGGGTTTATTGGCAGGTTAGTACATTTCATGTGTTGACTCTGCAATTTTTACTATTTTTCGTCGGATCACTCCAGATCCAAGTCAGACGCACCAGATGATAGTCAAACCAACCCATTTCAGCTACGGGTCACCTAGACTCACTAAGTCCTGTTACCATGCTTACAACCTCTCAGCCACTTCTTCCTTGTGATTTTGGCATGCCTATAGTTGATGAAACCTATATCTGAAATGTCAAGGGCCCTGAGTGGCCCATTTGATAGCTCCAATTTGAGATACAAAAACTTATCTTGTTCCTTTTTCTGAAGGAGGAAAGCTTAGAGAAATGTCAGGGATCACACATAGTATAGAAAAATAGAAAGGTACATATAAAATCATCTCAAATGCTGCCAAGGAAACCACCAAAAAATACTGCAGAATCTGAAACTGTACAGATTTGTAGAATTGGAGCTACATCATCAGTCTTCAGGCACAGCATTAATGTAGTGACAGTATACTTGGGGAAAATCAAGAGACATACTCTTCAGCAATGAGAACTTTCCACTAGAAAAAAATCACTTAGGGTCAGTGTCATAAGTATCTACGCATTTGTAGGGGAGAGCATTTGCCATAGATATGCAACTATTCCATTTCTCTAGATGAAAGGTCACAGGTGGAGAGAGGGTAAAACAGTTTGTGTTATGAAGGCCTTTGCTACCTTCGCTACCTTCAGGTGGGTATATGTAAGACGATATCCATTTCATATGAATATGGAAGATTTAGAACTTATACGGTCATTGTTCAAAACCATTTTAAGAATTCAAGCAATGGTCACGAGGCCTGATTGTTGGTCAAAAAGAAACAAAGATACAATATTATCATCCAAAATATCCACAAAAGCAGTAAGTGGAGTTTCCCATAACCTGCTAAATGATATATTTCCAAGGGAGTTTCCAGGTACATGCAGTATTCTGACTACTTAACGTATGTTCTTTGGTTGATGCCTGGTGGTCACCTTCTGGAGGTGTTTTCCATCTTGCCATACCAGGTCGATATCCATTTGATACGAATATGGAAGATTTAGAACTTATACGGTCATTGTTGAACAATGAAAACCTTTTTAAGAACTCAAGCAATAGTCACGAGGACTGATTGTTGGTCAAAAAGAAATAAAGATACAATATTACCATTCAAAATATCCACAAAAGCAGTGAGTGGAGTTTCCTATAACCTGCCAAATGATATTTTTCCAAGGGAGTTTCCAGGTACATGCAGTATTCTGACCACTTAACATATGCTCTTTGGTTGATGCTTGGTGGTCACCTTCTGGAGGCAATGTCCATCTTGCCATACCAGGTCGATCACCTCACTGAAGTGGTGATAGAACTTACTAAAGGAACTATATCTAGAGCTCTTGTGTAGCATTGGATAGCCAAAGCCTTTCTTCGCTAGTTGTGGATGTGAATTTTCTCAAAACCCAGTACACTTTAAACCGAGTAATTTACTTTTAACTGATTATTCAGGGTTTTCTTCACAATAAAATAAATACACAGCAGAAAATAAATGTCTAGGAACTGAAAGTAAAGTAGATAGCAATCACATCACTAGTACACACTTATTTTTGGACAATGGTCCCCGGAAAAACCCAAGGTGGGAAAACCGGTGCAGCAGATATGAGATTTTATTATTATTCAGCAAGGAAATATAGAGTTCTCTTAAAGTACAAATCGGCCCAGACAAATACCAAGCAGAATGCTCAGCAAAACTCAACCCCAACAATTGTACAGCCCCTCTCTACAAATCCCTGAACCAAAACATGCCTGATGAGACCCCTGTGTAAGCCTCTGCGCAAGATCGTACGGCTGTCTGCGTGGGTGTTGCGTCACCTGGTACGGCGGCCCTCAGATCTGAGATAAAGTCCTCTGCAAATGCTGAAGATGTGTGTGCCAATCTCCTTGATGAGTCCTCCTCTGTCTCCCTGCAAACCCTCACACTCATATCTGCAATCAATCTCTCTGTGGATCAATTTCTCTTTCTCCTTGTGCGCCCTCTTAGCCAAGTCGTTCTCTTATTCTTCATTGAGCAAGTGAAACCCTAATCTCCAAAAGGATTGAGGGCTGAGATCAAACCTCACCCTCATGTTGAGATCAATGGTCAAGATTAAAAGACCACAACTTAAATTATTTTTTACTTTAACTTTAGAAAAAAGTACTCAATAAAGTCAACTGAAGATTATAACATATCAACAGTTCTTTTCCTAAGTTAGACTTAGGAAAACATTTAATTAATCAACTTAGCCTAAGTTTCATTGTCCTCCATCATCCTAGGACATTGTGATGATGATGGAAGACCTTCCTTGCTACATTCTCAACACTCCCTCTTAACGAGGAAGGGATTCTATCTCAACCCCATCTGATCTCTGAACTTCTCGAACTTTTGTCTGCTCAGTGCCTTGGTAAAGATGTATGCCATCTACTCATCAATCTGTATGTAATCATGCCTCACAGCTCCTCTCTGTACACAATCTTGGATGAAGTGATACATGATATCAATGTGCTTGCTAGGATCATGAAACACCGAATTCTCAGAGAGCTTGATGCAACTCTGATTGTCACAGTGAATCACAGTAGCTTCTAGCTCCTACCTAAACAAGCCCAAAAGTAACTTCCTCAACCATAGTGCCTCACATGCTGCCAAATTGGTTGCCATGTACTCTGCCTCAACAGAGCTCAATGCCACTGATCTTTGCTTCCTGTTGAACCAGGAAATAATACCCGATCCAATGCTAAAGCAACAACCTGAAGTACTCTTCATGTCCTTAGCATATCCTACCCAATCAGCATCTGTAAAACCTACTAACGTCACTCCACCACTGCGCTCATACAATAGCTCGTACTCCACTGTCCCTCTGAGATAGTGAAGCACGTGCTTCGCAGCAATCCAATGTAATCTTCGAGGGCCCACCAGGATCTGACTCAAAGAGTTTACTGCAAAGTTGATATCTAGTCGAGTGTTGACCAAATACATGAGTGATCCAATCAATAGACGATAGACAGTGGGGTCTACTGTCTTCGAATCTGATGCATCAATCTTCCTCTAGTTTGTAACCGGAGGTGTGGACATGGGCCTACAGTGCATCATCCTGAACCTGCGCAAAATCTCTACTACATACTTCCCCTGTCCTAGGAAGAAGCACCCATCCATCTACCAAACCTCCAACCCTAGAAAATAGTGCATCAACCCAAGGTCTTTCATTTCAAATTCTGTTGCAAGGTTGACCTTGCAATCTGCTATCAACTGCTCATCTCCAGTGAGAAATAGGTCATCTACATAAAGCACCAGTAGAAGAGCTTCTCTCCTGCAAGAAAGTACAAGTTTGAATCTGCCTCGCTCTGTCGGAAGCCCATCTCTCTCAAGTAGTTGTCAATCCTTAAGTAGCATGCCCGAGGTGCTTACTTGAGCCCATACAAGGCTCTCCTCAGTCTGCACACATGTGTCTCTCTATTGCCAACCTCAAATCCGTCTGGCTACTACACATATACCTCCTCAAAAACTCCATTGAGCAAGGTGGTCTTCACATCCATCTGATGAACGCTCTAGTCCTTCTCTGTTGCCAATGAAATCACTGCTCGGATTGAAGAATACTCCACGGGAGCGAAAGTCTCCTCATAGTCAACTCTCTCTCTCTCTGTGAAAACCGCTTGGCCACGAAGCAGGCTTTGTACTTGTCCACGCTTCCATCTGCTGCATGCTTAACTTTGTAGATTCACTTGGATCCAACCACCTTTTTATCCTTTGGCCTCAGAACTACCTCCCATACATCATTTTTCATAATGGAGGCATATTCCTCCATCATGGCCTCCTGCCACACCTTATGTCGTGCAGCATCCTCATCACTAGGCGGCTCAACATCAATGAGTTGAGTCATCAATGCCATATATCCAAGTCTCTCTGGTGGTTTGCTTCCTCTGAATTCCCTCTCTGGAAGCCCTGCCAACCTAGAATCATTGACTATGGACTTGTACCACTTAGGTCGTGGCCTAGTAATCTGCTCTGGGGGAACTGCATCATGTTGCTCCTCCTCATCATCAACTCGCTCCTGATGAGCTTGTCCAACAGTCTCCCTCTGAACACCTGTATCTTGTGTCTGCTCCTGTGATCCTATCTTTTGACTCTGTGCCTCCTACTCCCGGACTCCTGTGCTTTGTCCCTGTTGGTTCTCTACACTTGTTGGAAAATCCTTCGATCTCCTCAATGCACGTTCCTCCTCGAACTGCACATCTCTACACACAATAACCTTCATGTGTGCAAGTACATAGTGTTGATATTATGGTAGTTGCAGGAGGTATTTACCTCCACGTGTAAACCTGACGAGAATAGAATATTCTGGGAAGCAAGAAGAAACCCTAATTGATTGGTTAATAACCCTAGAAGACAAGTCGGCTCAAGGGAATGACTTGTATTAGGTTATTAGTCTCCAAGAGAAGAAGTCGGGTGAAGGAAATAATATATACTAAAGAATTAGTACCCAGAATAAGAAGTCGGCCCAAGCAGCCTGCCAGATTTAGTATAAATACAAGAGGCCAGTCTTCATTCTGGCCAGCATTCTCAGAACTGCAGAGCTCACTTGTGCGCACTGCAGTTGCGCAGTTTTGTGCGCAAGTCTGGAGGAGAGTTGTCGTTGCAGCTGCTGCAACTAGCGAATTTCGTTTTGACTTGGACCATCTCTTGGCTATGGTTTGGACTATCTGATCAGCTCTTGTTTGGTGCACTATCCTTGGAGAAAGGTGCGCTACCCTTTGTTTGGCTATCTAGCCTAGGGTTTGCTTCCGGAATGATTCTCTATCAAGGTTAAGGTGCTCGGAGGGTGGCTTCGGCCTATGGTTGGATGACAATAGTGATATTGTCTATGGAAAAACGAGCACATTCTAACAGGTTATGGGCCCACACCTCCTTCATTTAGTCTAACCACTGGAAGGGAGCGTAGCCATAAGGATACTAAGCTCGTTGAAGAACCGTCGCTAGGGTTTCTAGCAAGAGCAATTACTAAAAGCATTGTCGCTAGGGTTACTAGCAGGTGCAGTTGTAGAAACCCTAATACTCTCATTGAGGCACCTTAAGTGAAGGGATTGACCTAATTTCTAGATAGACCAGTGCACCCTAGCCTAGCGCATATCCTAGTACTCTCAGCAAGCCAAGACGTCAAGTTTGAATCTTTGGTCAAATCTAGGGTTGACCAAATCAAAGCAACCATGAATTACTCTATGAAGTCAGAAAACAAATTAGATGAGGCCTCTAACTTCAGAGCGTGGAAGACAATGATGACCTCATCCTTGCCAAGAATAAAGTGTTGGATATCATGAAAGGAAAGATTGCGGAACCAGAGTTTGAAGAAGGAAAAGAGAAGGAACCGCAGAACATTGCAGACTTGCAGTTATGGAGAAGTTCAAAGACGGTGACATCAATGCCATGAGTATCATAGTGGACTCTATAAAGGACCACTTGATACCCTACATCTAACATCTTGACTCTTCGAAGAAGATGTACGATGCCCTAACAAACCTCTTCTCGGTTAGAAACATTGGACAAGTAATGAGTCTGAAGAATGAGCTCTGTAATATGAAGATGAATGATGATGACAGCATAACATCATACTTTGTGAGGATCTCTCAGTTAAGAGATCAACTACAAGCTATTGAAGAGATCACCTCAGAGAAGGAACTAGTAAATATAGTACTCAATGGTCTTCCCAAGACATGGGATGCATTTGCCACAAGCATGAACACAAGGAGGAGTATCCTACATTTGAAGAACTTTGGACTTGTTGTGCACAGGAAGAATCAAGGATTAGTGCAAAAGAGAAACCTCAAAAAGAAATACGATGATCAAGCCTTCACAGCAAGATTCAAGAATTTCGGGAACACAAGGAAGTTTGGAAAGAAGCCAAATCAAAAGAAGGATGTGTCAGAAATACAATGCTTCAACTGTCAAAAATATGGTTACTACAAGAATCATTGTCCCGAGCTAAAGAAAAGGAAAGAGACACACGAAGCATCAATTGTCGAAGAAAGGAAATCCTCAAAGAAGACCAAGTAGGATAAAGAAGACTTCTTCTTCTAAAGACAAGGTAACAATATTCTTCATAGTTCTTGTACATATCTTGTTTACATAGTGTCTTTGTACATATCTTGTATATCTATGTCTTAGAAGATAATATGTTCCAAGAAGAACTATACCTATGGAAGAACAACAAGATAAGGATTGTTATCATTATGACTACAAGTCAGACAATACACATGAAAGGATGAAGTATATCAAACAAATCATGTGGAAGTTATTACATAAGTAGCAGTTGCAAGATAAGCCAAAATCAGCAATCCAGAAGAAATTGGAGAAAGACTTATGACACCTTACAGAAGGCAATAAGGATGCAGACAGAAGCGTGGATTATGTTAGATGGAGGGAGCCGATTATATATTTCCAAAAGAAAAACATGCACTCATACATGAAGCAATGATTAGGAGGGAGCTAATTCTATGATCCATTGAAGATGATGAATTGTATATCCATGGTAGCAGCCATGAAAAGCAGTACGTGTTCAGTTTGACTTCAGAAGAAGCCTTAAAGTATCCCTAATTGTCCATCCACATCCATGATCCTACGATGAAAGGAAGAAGTTGGAATCTACAGAGCATGGAATCTATAGAAAAACCCATGGATCCAAGAGCTAAATAAGAACATGAGGAAAAGCATGAAGATTCCAAGAAAGAAAGAGAAGCCAGAACAACCAGTCATTGTATCAAGAATCACAAGATTACCAGCCTGATATAAACTCACTAAAAGCAATCAAGTAGAGGAACTGAAAGTTGTGATGAAGAACAGTGTATGATAGACTTATGAATGTAAGCATTGCAAGAACCAGAACTAGAGGTTCTCCCAGATGGAGGGAGAAGACTGTGATGATTACTTGTTCCAATAAACCAGACATACCTCTACACGAGTCATTATATCATCCGCAATATCCATGGGTTGAAGTTTTACATCAAATGATTGCAAAGACTGTTCTCCAGAGCAATTGAACAAAGAGCGTATGAAGAGCAACCTCAAGACTTTGAGGTATACCAGAAAGAGACCCTTGTATGCAAATGGAAGAAGACAACTTGGTGGAGAACCTCCGATGCACAGCAGAAGCGTGGTGAAGACTTTCTATAACAGAGATATTGTATCAGAGTGGTTATTCAGAAGCTCACGATGATGGATCATTCAGAAGCTCACGATGATGGATCGCTAATCCATGACAAACTCTCATGATGGCCAAAGAAGTATCACTTGGATATGTTCCAGTTTGACCCTTGCCACGATGTTGTGAGCTAGCAAGAAACAAAGAGGAATCCAACAATGATATACTTTATTGATCAGAGCTATATGAAGCCTTCAGAGAAAACCAGTGTTCCAGAAAAACCGAAGTATATTTGAGATCAAGCATTACACTCTCTGTGATGAAGTCCAGAAAAGAGAAAGTGATTCTCAAATATATATCTCCACAGATGAGCAGATAAGGAGACATTTTGGTAAAGCCTCTGTCCAAGATAAAAGAGTTTGTGTACTCAAGCTGGAGCTCGTGGAGACGACTTCCTTGTTGAAAAAGGAAGAGATGACTCCCAGGTTGGGAGGGAGCACTGATGTGTTATTGATTTATAGACAGTCATTTTTTAGTTCAAAAAATGGTCCAGGATGAGCAGTCCTTTCCAGTTCGGAAAGTGGTTTGAGATTTTTTATGGACAGGCATTTTCCAGTTCGGAAAATGGTCCAAATCGAACGATCATTTTCGTAATGAAAATGGTTCGATGGATTGTTGATGTACCATAGACAGCAATTTCCCATTGTGGTTAACATGGGGAATGGTCTAGGACAGTCTCTCTTCTTGATGGTTAATCAAGAAGAATTGTCTGCCTCGCCGAACAGTCATTTCCTTAGGAAATGATTCAGAAAGTCATTCCTTAGGGCAGATTCATTCTCTCCAGGTTGCACTTTGTTTAGTGCCAGAGGAATGGCCTGGGGTGGGGAATGGTCCAGGTTCAGCAATCAGGAACAGACATTCCCTAGGGAAGACTCATTCTCTCCAGGTTGCACTTTGTTTAGTGTCGGAGGAATGGCCCAGGGTCGAGAATGGTCCAAGCTCAGAAATCGGGACAGTTATTCTTCCTTGCTTAAGAAGAATAGTCCAAATAGCTCATCATTGATGATTTTCCTTCTGAGGGCAGATGCTCTTCCAGATATCACAAATGTGAGTGGAAGAATGGCCCACATGATTCAGTTTATATCATAATAATGTTTTTTGTGCAAGTTGATATCAGATGATTGTTATGGAGA
>SNQJ01S0027896.1:34288-71313 GCA_010110895.2 Picea sitchensis
TTTTGTCCACATGCTTTGATATCAAAAAAAAAACCTTTTCAAAAACATTAATCTAAATAAGATTACAATGTTCTATTTTTTTTTTTTGGAATTATTTTCATCTCAAAAGTATTCACTCTTGAATGAAGAATTTCAAAGCCAAAATAAAAAAATATATTATTTCTTGAACTTGATTTTTGTTAACCATATTAGATATTAAACATGGAGTAGTGAAATATAGACTAAGTTGCAAAATATTTATGAAAATTTAACAATAGAGTTATTTGCACAACTAATTATATGAATTGAAAATAAATAGAAATGATTGTCAAAAATATAACATGCATGAAAAATTTGTAAAAATTAATGAAAACCTAATAACTTTAATTTTAATAAAATATATAAATTTAACTTTAATGAAATATAGAAAATATAAAAAGGTTGATGAAAATATTGAAAAATCAAAATATTTAATGGAAATATAAAAAAAATTGCTTTGTTAAATACACATTAATTTAATTATATATATATATATATATATATATATGATTAGGAAAAAAAACAAAATAAAACAAATCAATTAAATTAACTTTTATGAAAAAATTAATAAAATCCAAAAAATAAACCTTATTTTATTTATAACTAGCTAATATTAAATAATTATTTTTAAACAAATTATTAAAATATAATAATATAGTATTTCAGACTCGACGATTTTCCAAAAAAATATCACTTTAATTGTTCAACCCTTGAGTTATCATTACCCCACTTGATAATATACAAACAAGCATAAACGGTTTTCTAGGTAACGTGGGTTTGGCTCAAAGAGGTAAGTTGCATATCACTTGGCTAGATATGGGTGAACTAATAAGAACCTCTTTACAATATTTGAAATTGATTTTATGGTGAACTAATAAAAACATCTTTACCATCTTTAAAATTAATTTTATGTTTGATTAAGTTTTTATTTTATTTTTTATATAGGTTTAATTTTGGTTGAAATTTGATGATAAATTGTTGGATTTGTAGATTAGAGTGATTAAGTCTATATGTGTTCCACATGTTTTTTAGTATGCTAAATTTATTTATTCATTAAAAAATACAATTTAAACAATATCAATTTTCATTTCACACACATTTATATCGCTCGATAAATAATTCTTTCACCCAATATAAAGTACTTTTCATATATAACAAAGCCATTTCTCCCCCAATATTCCAATACAGAAACCATTTCTCCTCTTGCATAAGGAAACCATATATAAGGACTAGAGAAACATTCATCCAATCAAATTGTGCATTCAAATAATTTCTTAATACTCTTTCCCTAGTCCAATAATAATATATTTTCTGCTTTTTGAAAAAGAGAAAACAAATATTAGATTAATTTTTATTTTTTTTATCTTCATCTTTCTTGTCAAACTCTATATTCTCTACACATTATAAAAAATAAAAAAACATTGTAATGATGAGAATTTATCAATTTCATATTAATTCAAATGAATGGAAAATCTAAATATACATCTTAAATACAAAAACATTCATAACATTTAATTAATATTAACAACCACCATCACCACAAGAAAACATATTTCAAATGAAATCATTCATTCAAAGGTTCCAAACCATTTGAAGTTTCAAGAGAAACATTATTTATCCCATGTATGCTATTAGATAGAAAAATATTAAAATCTTTGAATACACTTGGCCATTAAAAATAATAAATAACTTTAAATTCCTTGACATAAAAATTTCAAAGGAAACTTCCTACATTTACCTTTAATAAAAAAATTAAACATTGATAACAACCTATATTCCCATATGCCAACACCAACACCAAACACCACCACCCATAGCTTCAAATATACACTTTGCTTGCATAAAAAAGGAAAATTTCTCTCATAAAACCCATTTGAATCTTCATACACTCATATCAACCCCCTCCCCCCTCGTTATTGTAATCTCACATTTTTGTGAATTGGAAAAAATAAACAACAAATCTATCGAGAAAAGATAAATATAAATATAGAAACAAACAACTAAATATATGAGTTAATGTAATTTTGGAACCTTTACTTTTTAACATCACAAATGCTTGAAATCAAATGGAAGAAATTAATACCGAGTTTCCTTAAGAAAAGGGAGAAATAAATTCAACGAAAAGATTTCATTTTGTTTGTAATTTTCTACACAATTATTAAAGTGAAAAGGAAGATGATTATAAAGGGTGTGGGATATGGAAAGAAAATTCTCCCATATTTGTAGAGAGTTGGGTGATCGTCAATCACTCAATCCAAAATAACGGTGCCATCCCCATTTTTTGGATAACTAAGATGATTATGTTTCTCGGCCCTTAGGTTGCATATATGGAGTGTCGAGAAACTACATGACCAACAATACCCTTTTTCATAGTTGGAAACCCCTCTCACCACCACATATGGTCACATATTTCCAAATGGAATCCACCACATCAGTTGGATTCTAGAAGGCAATAGGCCTTGCTCCATGAGCTACTAGTTAGTTTTATGGTGAGCATCATTTCAATATTTGAGCCAGTTGAGTATGTTGTATCTTAGATTGCTCTAGATTTCATGATATATGGTTGAACATTATGCTTGTTTCCCTACTTCACCTTGGTTGTTGACATTCTTCCCTAGTAAGTGGTGTTCCCCGGGGATGGGTTTGCTACTAGGAACTCCCTTAAAGAGACATCATACTGTTCCCGACCATACTTACCAATTTCCATCATTGTCCCCCTCCATTTCTTTATCTCCTGGGATTTTAGGGTGTATTGACTGAATAAGGGGTTGTCCCTCATTCTATGGGAATAAGGGTATGAACGCCCAGAGATATTGGTGTTGGAAAAAATATTAAATCCTTGTATGAACCTTCCATATGCCTCTCACAGGGATCACCCAAGAAAGCAATTAAGCAATATATTTGAGTAAAAGGGACCCAAAATGTAATAAAGAATTCTTAAAAGGTTAGTTGAAGGATATGAGGTCTCATCATGATCTAACCTATCACATCGATAAATATCTATTTGTATGACATTTCCATCATATGGTCAACAACTAGGATAATGGCTCTCAGTTGCATGGATGAGAGAAAGAGGGTCTCATCATGAGCCAACTTTATCATTTACAATAGGTTTTTGTGGGTGAAAATTCCATTATATAGTCACCATTCCAAGGCAGTTAGCTTCAACCTCTCCTTAAAACTATGAAAGAGTAAAAGAACGGCAATTAATGGGATTGGAAAAAGTGCATTTCGAATGAAGGTACCACACACCCTCTACAAAGGCACCCATAAATGAGACACTATGACCCCTTGTATGTCATGATCCCTATGACCATTGAGTCTTGACCCTAGCCACCTCATCCATTTTACATGGCTTGGATATGGATCTCTTGGGAACTCCCATTGACCTAGGGAAAGATTTACCCAGTAGGACACCTCGTCAACCCTCCCTTATTCAAGATTGACAAGTCGCATAGCGTCTTCGAGAAATTAATTGTTTGATATAGTGATCTTTGATGCACATGATTAGGTGGATCATTTATTGATTGTATTCAGTTATCATGATGTTATGACTTGAGACGCTTGGAGGGCGTGCTTTTTTTATCTTTGTAGGACATAGATGGTGGTCAGTTTTGGAAGAATAATCCTATCTTGGGCTTCCATCGAGCTTGGAACCCACAAGTATATGCCAAGGGTCCACATGATGGATGAGGAATATAAAACTTGAAATTCCTTGAAGATGACTTGAGGAATATATCCTAGCCCCCATATGCTAAACACTTTTCCTAGGAGAGGAAAAACATCTCCTTTTTGGGCATGACTTCATCTAGGGGAGTTAGGGCTTGGTGGTGAGGTGACATACATTGGCAGTTGGAAGTTTTGGATGGGATTGAGCCTTCATCATGAAGGAATTTGTTCGATGCTTGACATGTGGCTTTGTGACACAGCCGCACCCTCACTGGCACATCCTCTCTCACAGGATCTTCTTCTCCTCGGCCTGAAGAACTCTATGGTCCTTCTATTTCCCTATCAGGAAATATGCACCCACAAATTCTCCTCTGTGCGACTCCCCTTCTTTGACTTATCGAAGGATCGGAACCCGTGACCTTGTGAGTTCAAAGGTTGAACACTGGGTTCTCAAATCCCTGAGACCCAATATGTCATTCAACGCTGACTTCCTCCTACCTCTATCGGGATTTTGGCTCTATCGCGACTTCGCTATTCGTGACACCAAGCACTCGGCTCTCCGCCTCTCGAGTCCCAATGCGCCGAAACGTGGATGCACGCATGAGTTGACTTTTCAACGGTCCCTTATCCCATCGAGACTTCGGACTTCACGGGATCGCGAATCCTAACACCAAATATTCGGGACTTTCCGCGGTGAGATTCCGATGACTTCGTGCCACCTGTACTCCACTTCACTATCTCCTGTGGCCCACACTATTTACGTAACCACCCAAGATATCGCGTGTCATAATATCGCGATTCTCGTTACCAAGTCTTGGACACTTTCCTCATGAAATTCCTAATAGGCGATTTCACAATTAATCCAATGCTCCTGACTGGCTTGGATCAACACCTATACTTCTTCTCGCTCCTCGTGTCTTCGCGACTTGGAATACCCAATGACTGGGTTATCACCCTGCAAACTTTTGAGTTTGCGAGATCTTCCGATCTCTACCACCTGTCCTCCACAGATGGATGACTCCTAGTCTTCTCGCCTCTTTGTCGCTTGTGAAGCTAAAGGACTTCCCTTTTTGTCCTCCAATGTCTGATTCCCCGATATGGGAAATATCGCTCCTCTGGGACGTGAAATCTTCAACGGTCCAGAATCTATTGGCTGATCCGAAGACTGTCGTTGCTCCTCCTGAGCTCCTGCGTACTTCCTTCCTGCACTTGGAGGAATTCCAAGTTCTCAAAGGCTCTGACCTTTGTCTTATCTCCTCTCTGCGAGTTACTTTACCTTGGCTTCGCTGCGCGTATAAAAGCGCTGACTCCTCCTGAGATTTTACTCTCGAATCCCCAAGGGATTCTCTTGACTTCTGCACCTTTGCAGAGTCTTCACACACCCACAGTGATGTCTCTCCTGAGCTATTCAATCACTCAGACCCCTAAGGGATTTTGTCTTTCTTCCTTCTCCCTCAGATGGTAAATGTTTGGATGCCCTCCTGGCTATCCTCAGCCTCAAGAAACTCCTTCCTGAGTCTCTCTAGGTGTTCAGTAACCCTGAGAGGTTCCCTCAGTGGACTCTTCCTCACTTCTAGAACTCAAAGAGTTCCCTTCTCCTGTGTCTGCCTGCACACTGACTCGATGCCCTCCTGGAAGATTTCCTTCTCTTTCACAGAACACTCGACGGTTCTATCTTATTCTCCTGTGCACCTATGCACCTTCTCAATGGCCTCCTGGAAGAGTTCTCATAGAATCGGATTGATTCTGACTTCTCCGAACTCACAACCGAGTCCTTCCTCAAATGCACCGCAGTGCATACGCTCAATTCCCACTTGGGAGAGCCTTTACAGAACTCCTGAGAGATCTTGTCTGCAACTGTGTCTTCTCCCACACAACCTCATCTCTTGAAGTATTCATCAACCTCAAAGGTCATCCTCCTGAGTTGTTGATTTCAGTTCCTGTGTCACATCACGTCTTTGTCTGACTCCGCAGAGTTCAGAAGTGCATCCCCAGTGCATCGATACTCAGAGACCAAAATACACTGTCACACCCTCCTGGCATGAAATCTCAAAGACCTTCACCTGAAATCACACAAACTCCCTGCAAATGAACGAACACACACATTCATAGTATATGAAGAACACACAAATAGACATCCATATGACACAGAACATGTGCAGGAAAAACTAATTCTCTATTCTATTAAATTGGAAAATGCCTGTATTTACAATGGTGTTCTCGAGCTCTCTCTGGCTCTTCTCTTCTCTCCTATCTAACTTCTCATCCAACTACCAAAATGAGATCTCCCAATCTCTTTTACCTAAGGGGCTCAATCAAGCGCTTCCCTCTAGGATTTACCTACCCTAATAAATTACAATAAATGGCTGTCTAGTCCAGCATCTGGATCTAGATCTCAGTCGATCTACAATAAAGGTCGATCTACCTAACGCCTGCATAAAAGCATGGCTTCCCAACTCAACAGCTTAAAACATTAATTACATTCAATTTCAAATTCAAATGAGGTTGTGCCTCTCCCTTTAGCTTTGAATGCATACGCTCGGCTTGGTTGGCTGGTTGGCTGGATGACATGGAGAGATGCTCCTGCATCACTTTGGGAAGCCTCTTTACTCTTCTCCATCACCAAATACCTCGTCCAAATGCAAAAACGTCCCCTAAACAAGTGACGTCCTACTAAAATTAGGGTTTTATTATGTGGAAAAGTGAATTTTAAATGAATTGTTAATATTACTTTGTTAAAGGGGGAAAGATTACGGTTTTTGACCCATAGTCTTGCAGTTCACCCCTAAATATGTGGACAAGTCACGTTGGTGACATTTTGTATAAATAAGAGATCATAAGATCTCATTTGGACATAACTCTCCCTATTGTGAGAAGTATTTGGTCTGAAATTTTTGCTACACTTGGAGTATTTTTCCTTTTGTGCTATGGATATTTTTTTTTGGTTATGGTTTGTTGAAGATGATGGTGTGCTATTTCTAGGAGGTCATTCTCTTTCTTTTATTGAGGTTTACTTTGGCACCTAAATATTTTTTATTGAATGGTATCATCTCTCTAAATTGTTATTATCATTTGTGATTCAAGATAAGGTTTCTTTGGCGAAGGATATATACCCCTATCCTAGTTTCCACCATAATTAAAAAGCTTTTAAAATTGTTTTGCAAGGGTGTAGTTGAGGAAGTAAGAGGATTTACACCCGTCATCTTCGAACCCTCTCTAGGTTAATTTCCTTGGGAAGTAATATGTTTTACACACCCAGGGATTTAGTAACCCTATCTCTTTCTTCTTGACCCCAATAACCCATAACTAAAGGCACTAATCTTGCATTTGAGAAATAAAATATTGCATTGGGAAATGGGATTTTTGCTCATTTTTACTTCTTGCAAAGTAGATTGTATTCTTTGTACCTTGGGAATCTCAAAACCACTAGGGAATCCCCATCAAGGGGCTACTTCTTTTTGTTGTTATAAAATTATGTCTTTAGCCATTAGGGCTACAAAAACCCTAACTCGTTTGTTTGAATAAATCTCTTATCAACCATTGGATTTTGCTCAATGATTTCACACTTGTTCTTCTGGGTCTAGGACACCTTTTTTGGAAAATTTTGAGGGGTTTTTAGTGGCTGATTTCCTTATTGTAATATATTAAATGTCACAGAAATAAGGATGATATAATTTCCTGCAGACAAGTTTTTACAAAATCCTTATCTTTTTATGCTAAAATATTGGTTTTTCATCTTGAGTTTAGCTTGTCATTAACTAGTCTTTCTCTTGTATATTTTACTTGATATCTAGAATTTATTGAGAAGATTATAGTACCATATTTTTGCTGATATATATTGTTATATATTTCTCCAAATGAGGGACAAAAAGCTTAACTTTCTGATCCAACTAACATACATCATTGAAAATTTGTTTTTCTTGTTCCACGGGCAGGTATTTCACCATTTACAAGTTACTCAACATACTTGGAAAACCTTGTACCTTCCCAAGACTTGATTCCAAAAATTTCACTCCACTTAGACTTGAAATCTAGGGGCTCCACTTCCATCTATGTCGATATCCATATCATTCCCCCATAGGGTCACTAAGATTACCTCCCAAGAGTAACCTAGTCACCCTTGAAGTGTGGGACCTACATCAGGGTGACATTTGTTGTAGGATTCCAAAGTTGTAGCACTTGATTTTGTTATTGGGTCGAGATTTTCCCAGCCTACAACTTGCACTATAACATTTGTGTGCCATTTTTGGGGAGTATTTTTAATCCCTTTCATGCCCTAACAACACTTTGGCAAGATTCCCTCCCAAATCCTCTATCCCTTAGCTTGCCCAGTGACTTTATTGAAGAAAGTTCTCTTTTACTCCCTTGATAAGTTTCTCTTGAAGCTTGTCTAGAAACTCCATTTTCTAGGAACCCACCTTTCCCCTTTTCCTCCTTTCCATCCTTTGATGAGACTTGATCTCATCTGGTGACTCCATTGAGGTGTCCTTTCAGCCAATGGAAATATGGCACCATGGGATGAAACCCCATCCATATATTTTTATGCCTTGAAGAAGGAAATTTTACAGATGGAAAAGGAAAAGGCTGTCGATAAAGCTATTGAGGAAATGATGAATCTCATAAGAGAGTTTTTTGCTTCCCTTGACAATGAAGAAGGATTCAAAGAATAGCCATATGAACAAATTCATCAAGAAGAGAACAAAATGAGTTGTGACCCTTTTGAATACCTTGATGATGCTTTATTCCATGACCTTGAAAGTGAATAAATCTTGGAGGAAATCTTGGATATGACAGACCCCCTTAAAGAAAAGAAAGAAAAGAAATATTCACTCAGAATAAATCCTCTTGTGATGAATAGGAGATGGATGGGATTGTCTATAAAAAGAAAGAAGAATTATGATAAAGCACAACATATTGAGGCACCACTATCTTTTATCCCTCTTGATGAAGGTGAGCTTGTACAACCTTTTTCACCTCCTAATGTTGAAGAAGAGATCATCCACGATGATGAATAATTTTAAGGTCCAATTGAATACTTCCATGCCTCTACTCCTACTGCACAAAAAACTGAAAAGATGGTCATTTTTCAGTCATATTGATGGTGTTATGAAAGTAGCATTCGATATGGTTGATGATCCCTTAGACACTTTCATACACACTGGAAGACACAAATGGGATTTTAGTTGTATCAAATTTGATAGAGACCCCATTTATGACATTGAGGGTAGCTCTCAGGAAAAGGGGGTGTCATCATTAGAGGAGTGGTCCTCATACTTATATGATTCAAATGTTTGGCAGTCTAGTGATGATATGATTAAAAATGTGTTCGGCCCCTTCGAGGATGATTTGCCACAACATACTCAGAGTGATATTTAGTCATCCTTTGGTACATACCCTTTTGAGGATGCATATTTTTTTTATGAGGACTTCCAATCGGCGTGCTCATATATTTATAAATACTAGGACATGGACACCTCAGAGCAGTCAAAGTTTCATTCTTCAAAGTAGAATTATTTTCATCTTGGATATTTCCATGCAGATTCATAGGGTAAGAGGAGGTGTTTTTCTACACCTGTGACTGTTCCTTACCTCTTACCCTCTTCTCATGCAGTATTCTTCCGATCTCTTTTTTCTTCTCAGTCCTCGACAAGCAATGAGTCTTTGTGCGTGGATAAAGATGAACCTTCATCTAAATATAGTATCCCCCTTCATAGTTGGATTGATCAATCTTGTGGATTCACTTTCAGGTGGGATGATCGAGCTAATGGTTTCTCTTTCCAGCAGGATTTACTCCCTCCCACCCATCATTGTGACTTTTATTTGATGAGTGATTATATGTATGTTTATACTCATGATTATTGTGTGATTAACTTATCTTTTTGGTATTATATGATTAAACACATGGGGAGATACTTTTATGAGATGATCAAATGGTTGAACTGGTTGTATGAATTCACCTGACACCATATAACACATGATCTTTAGGGCCCCAAGGATGCAAGTAAGTAGGTAAGTCATTTTGATTCCCTGCATTTGCATATTTATTTCTCATATTAGTTTATATGATTTTCATTTTCATTTTTCTCTACTTGCATATTGATTTCATTCTTAGCTTAGAAATTTTTGAAAAATGTCAAATTTTTCTTTTTCTAGATTAGTTGGTTTTGATTATGATCATATGAGAACAAGGATGAGTTGGCCATCCTGCAATTGATAGTTTCATGTTTCCTTGCAGGCACAAGTCTACCAGGATATGTTGTGGTTCTCATGCACTCTATGACGAGCACATGTCCCCAAGTTTGAGCCATATGTTATCCCCATTTTGTGGATAACTAAGGAGATTATGTCTCTAGGACCTCATGTTTCATATATGGAGTGTCCCGAGACTATATGACCAACAATACCTTTTTTCATAGTTGGAGACCCCTCTCACCACCACAGATGGTCAAAAATTTGTAGATGGCATCCACTACATCAACTGGCTTCCAGAAGGTAGTGGGCCTTTCTTGATGAGGTACAAGTCAGTATTATGGTGAGCATCATTTGAATATTTAATCTAGTTTATTTTTTTGTATCTTAGATTTCTCTATATTTCATGATATATGCTTGGACATTATGCCATTTTCCCTGCTTCACCTTTGTGGTTGACATTGTTCCCTAGTAAGTGGTCTTTCTTGGGGATGGGTTTTCTACTTGGAAGTCCCTTAAAGATCCATCGTACCATTCCCGACAATACTTACGACTTTCCATCATTGTTTCCATACATTTCATTATCTCTTAGGATTTTAGGGTGTATTGACCCAAGAAGGGGTTGTCCCTCATTCTATGGGAATAAGGGGATAAATGCCTAGAGGGATTGATGTTGGGTAAAAGATAAAATCCTTATATGATCCTTCCAAATGATTTTCCTAGGGATCACCCAAGAAAGAAGTGAAACACTTATATTTGAGTAAAGGGGACCCACAATATAATAAAGAATTCTTAAAAGGTTAGTTGAAGGATAGGAGGTCTCATCACAAGATGACCTATCATGTCCATGAATATCTAGTGGTATGACATTGCCATCATGTGATCACCAAACTAGGGTAATGGCTCTCAGTTGCATAGCTAAGAGAAAGGGTTTCTCATCACGATCCAACCTTCTCATTTCCACTAGGTGTCTATGGGGACACTCTCATTATCTCGTCACGATGCCAGGGTAGTGACCTTCAATCTCTCCCTAAACTTATGAAAGAATAAAAGAATGGAAATTAATGGTCTTGGAAAAATTGCATTGTAGATGAAGGTACCACACACCCTCTATAAAGGCCCCCATAAATGAGACACTACTACCCCTCGTATTTCATGAGCCATATGCTCATTGAGTCTTGACCCCAACCACCTCACCCACTTTACATTG
Organism: Picea sitchensis; assembly: GCA_010110895.2. Taxonomy (NCBI): domain Eukaryota; kingdom Viridiplantae; phylum Streptophyta; class Pinopsida; order Pinales; family Pinaceae; genus Picea; species Picea sitchensis. Next base: position 45,375 of record SNQJ01S0027896.1, read on the forward strand.
TTTGGAGAGGGATATCTTGGAAACTCTCCTTGATGCACATGCTTAGGTGGATCATTTATTGATTGGATTCACTTATCATGATGTTATGTATTGAGATCCTTGGAGGGCATGCTTGTTTGTCTTTACAAGACCGAGCTAGTGGATAGTTTTGGAAGAACAAGATTAGGTTGGGCTTCCATCAGGCTTGGATCCCACAGGTGGATGCCAAGGGCCCACATGCTGGATGAGGAATCTCAAAATTTAAATTCCTTGAAGATGAATTGGATGATATATCCTATCCCCCACATGCAAAACATTATTCTTAGGAGAGGAAACATGTCTCTTTTTTTGGCATGACATCATCTAGGGGGGTTAGGGCTTGGTGGTGAGGTGACATACATTGACACTTGGACGTGTTTAAGGGGATTGAGCTTTCATCATGAAAGGATTTTTTTGGATTCTTTACATGTGGGTTTGGTAATTCTCTATATTATTATCCATCATGAATGATGTCCTCCAAATGAAAAAATGTCCCCAAAAGGGGTGACGTCCTAATAAAATTAGGGTTTTATTATGTGAAAAAATGAATTTTAAATGAATTTTTAATATTGGTTTTTTAAAGGGGGAAAGATTAGGTTTGTTCACCCCTAGTCTTGTGGTTTACCCCTTAATATGTGGACAAGTCACCTTGGTGACATTTTTTAAAAACAAGAGATCATAAGATCTCATTTGGACATAACTCTCCCTCTTGTGGGAAGTATTTGGTCTGAAATTTTCGTTACACTTGGAGTATTTTGTCTATTGTGCTATGGAAAATTTCTTTTTGTTTATTGTTTGATAAAGATGACAGTGTGCTATCTCTAGGAGGTCTTTCTCTTGCTTTTATGGAGGTTTACATTGGAACCTAAATGATTTTTCTTTAATGGTATGGTATCTCTAATTTTCATTATCATTTAGCATTCAAGACAAGGTTTTTTTGGACAAGGATAGATAGGGATTATAACTATATACACCCCTATCCTAGTTTCCACCATAATTGCTAAGATTTTAAAATTGTTTTGAAAGGGNGTTTAGACCATTAAGCCTCCTCTTCTGGAGCTCCTATTTGGAAAGGGACATTGCAAATCACTAACGACATCAAAAAGTCCCACTGTCTCACTCCAATAGATACCAACCATAAACATAGTTATCTTATTATATCGATGACCTAACTAGGAAGAATAGTGGGTTGTGGGGTGCCTCTACTCATCGATGCCCTTACTAAAGACAACTTTAGGGTAGCCATGATAACCACAATCACAATGTACCATTAGCTAACAAATGGATGAGTACCTATAGCAAAGGCCTTTTAATACTTCTATATTCATTCTCCACTTTGTTTATTTTGATTTATGTGTCGAGATGGTAGTTCGTTGCAATAATTGCATATTGTTGTTATGAAAATCCATGCTTGCAATTATAGAGTCATTTTGTCATTCGTTGTTTTAATTAGCACATTTTTCAAATTCATTATGACGTGTCTGGTGTATGAGGGCTATAATAGATAGCAACTTGTCATTTGTAACCTTTTATATGCTAATATAGTAAATAGCCTCGTGTTTAATGAGAATTTTAAAGTAATAAAAAAGCTCTTTTCAATTTACATAAATGCAACATTTAAAAAAACCAATAACAAAGAGACCTTTTTAGCAAACATGCACATATGTGTTGCTTGGGTTTATTCCCTAAATCAATAACCAAATCTTGCTTGCCTTATTTTAATGAAACTATAGCATCAGTTGTGCTTTAGTTTAGAAATGATTCATTCATACCAATAGACATGCCCACTACCTTGAATTACAATTTCAAAGCAAAATCCTTGTGACTACGTGCCAATGCTAAAACTCCTATGTTATAGGGATAACCTCAAATGCAAATAGTGGGACTATCACATGAAGCATGTTTAGTATCCCATGAGCACACCTACAATATCTCCAAGTTAAATGTAAAAAATGACAGAGATATGTGGAAAAATAAACTATAAAGCATGTAATCGTATAAGAATGTGCAATTGCCATCTACAAGAGGCTATCAAGTGGACAACTATCATAAGTCTCCTTCCTTTTTAATGGCCATAGATTCCAACAAAACTTGCCCTCTGATACACCTAGAGAAGACTCCATGGCCATTGGGATACCTCAATAATCCTATGCAAAAGTCAAACAACCCCTAATAAGGATACAAATCTATTTTAGCATTAAGTGAAACCCATATCCAAGGAAGGTCCAAAGTTGTTAGTAATATGTCCTTGCCTTGAACTTCTTGTTAAATCTCTTGAAAAATCAAAACCCAGTTACAAATTTTAATTAAACAAAGAACAGAACTGAACTTTAAATTAAAAACTGAACATGTTGATTTTTCTTAACACTAAAATGCAACGGAAAATAAACTCTTAAAGACACAAGCATTCACACAGAAAAATACTTGGAGATTTTTGGTCAAATGACCCCGAAAAAACCCAACTAGGAAAATCGGTCCTCTACTTGGTGATTTCTTCTATTTCAGCAAAGGGTAACTTCGGAAATTTTACATCTGTTGTTATAAAAAATTCCTAAGGCAAAATATCTGCCTTCAACAACCTCACAGCCCTCACACCTCCTCCAACTCCTCACAACATGGATGTTGGGTGCATCATACGGTCTGTACAGCCTTGCTATACGGCCCAGGTCGTGCGGCCTCGCTGTTGGGCACGTTGTACGACCTGTACGGCCCAGATCAGGTTGGCTTTGTTGTTGGGTACTATGGAGCGGTTGGCTAAGTAGAAATGGAAGTCATACAACCTCTTCCTCTCTTGTTCAAGTCTTCGTTGTTGTTGAAACCTACTCTCATTGTTGTAGTTGCTTCCTCACCAAGTCGACCTGTGCAAAAATGAGCCCAAAACCCTATTTCTTCCTTGGCAATTCGATTTGGGCACTACCAGTCATCTCAACGGTTGAGATTAGATCTGAATGGAGGGATCAGATCGAATATCTTAGGACTATAGGAAAAATATAATTTTTCCTAAGTCGTGAAGAGGGTAAATTAAATTGGGCCCCTCTTTGTGGGTCCCCTGCCAGATTTGGTGCACCTCCAAATCTAGCAAACCCCTTTCCTCTCTAACTCCAATTCTAACACTCCCTCTTAGAGAGGAACGTGTTCTGCACTACACCAAGTTTATCTCTGAAGTAGACAAAGCTTGACCTTGGCAATGCCTTGGTCAAAATATTTGTTGTCTGCTCTCCTGTTGGTAAGTACTGGAGTTTTATTTTTCCCCATTGAACACAGTCTTTGATGTGATGGTACTTGAACTCAATGTGTTTGGAGCGGTCATGAAACACTGGATTTTCAGATAGCTTAATGCAGCTCTGATTGTCACAGTGTATGATTGTGGGCTCCAATCCCTGACCAAAAAGTCCCACAAGTAGCTTTCTCAACCAAATAGCCTCGCAAGCAGCCAAGCTGGCATCCATATACTCGGCCTCAGTTGAGCTCAAGTGCAATTGATCTTTGCTTCATGCTGAACCAAGAAACAACGACTGACCCAACACTGAAAGCACACCCTGAAGTGCTTTTCCAATCAATAGAATCCCCTCCCCAATCAACATCGGTGAAGCCCTGAAGCCTCACACAATCAACCTGATTGTACCACAACCCATAATCTGTTGTGCCCTGAAGATATCACAACACATGTTTAGCAGCAACCCAATGTAGCCTGGTGGGCTCTACCAGAAACTGACTTAACTGGTTGACTGCAAAAACATATCTCGAGCCGTGTGTTAGTGAGATACATCAGCAACCCTATGAGTTGCCTGTACAATGCGGCATCAACCCTCTTGGCTCTGCTAGAGTCCACCTTCTTCTAGTTGGTGACTAGAGGAGTGACCGTGACCCTGCAATCCTGCATGTGAAATCTCCTAAGAATCTGCACTGCATATCTGCCCTGTCCCAAGAAGGTCTCACCATCACCCTGCCAAACCTCCAATCCAAGGAAATAGTGCATCAACCCTAAATCCTTCATCTCAAACTCACATGCAAGGTCTTCCTTGTAGTCCTGGATCAAGCTATCTACTCCTATTAGTATCAAGTTGTCTACATAGAGCACAAGAATGAGCGGTTGCCCCTCAACCACAATGTAGCAGAGGTTTGGATCCGCTTCACTCTAGGTAAAGCCCAATCTAAGAAGGTAGTTGTGAATACGGGCGTACCAAGCCCTTGGTGCTTGCTTGAGCCCATAAAGAGCTCTCTTCATCCTGTAGACATGTGTGTCTCTACTGAAAGTCTCAAACCCCTCAGATTGCTCCACATAAATCTCCTCCTCAACCACTTTGTTAAGGAAGGCGGTTTTAAGGTCCATTCGGTGGACTTTCCACCCCATCTATGCTGAGATAGCCAGTGTCACTATGACAGACGAATACCACGCAACAGGTGCAAATGTCTCATCATAGTCGATCCCTTCGACTTGTGAGAAGCCCTTGGCCACAAATCTGGCCTTGCATTTCTCCACACTCCCATCAACCCCCTACTTGATCTTATAAACCCAACGTGAGCCAACCACAGATTTTCCCTCTGGTCTGGGCACTATCTCCCACACGACATTGTGCATGATAGAGGAAAACTCCTCTGCCATGGCATCTCGCCAAATCTACTAGGAAGTTGTCTCCTTATAGGAAGAAGGCTCTAATTCATAAGTGCCAAACAACCTGTATACCTATGTGGAGGTCTGCTCTGTCTGAACGTAGAGGTGGGAGGCTCAACTCTCTCCTGAGCCTCTCTAGTCAACTGATCTGCCCACTTGGCTCGTCTTCTCCCTGAACTGGGAGTCACTGGTCGTGTGGGCTCCCCATGCTCCTCTCTCTCCTCCTCAATCTTTTCCTCATCGTGTTGCTCGGCATGTCTAACTGTTGGTTGAGCCTCCTGCTTGGGAGCCTGATGTTCCTCATCCTCTGTTGCTATTTGCTCACGCTCCAAGGACTTCCTGAGAGCCCTACTCTCCTCAAACCTGACATCACAACTGATCATTGTCCTCCTAAGTGTCTGCACATACACCTTGTATGCCTTGATTATCTTGTTGTAGCCTACAAATATGCCCTTCACTGTCGTGGGCTCCAGCTTCTTCCTTCTCTCCAAAGGTACATGACAGTAGACCAAGCTGCCAAAGATCCTGAAATGAGAAACATCAGGCTTCTTGCCTGTGAAGGCCTCCTCCGGTGTAGCCTTGCCTGGCACTTTGTGTGGACTCATGTTCTGTAAGAACACTGCAATGTTGCATGCCTCGGCCCAGAGAAACATGGGCAGCCCCTAGTCATGCAACATGGCCTTAGCATCACCCATTATGCTGCAATTCTTGCGCTCAGTGAACCCATTCTACTGAGGATTATGAGGTGTTGTGAGCTCTCTCTTGATGCCCTCCTTGGCACACAAGTCCCTGAAGGCGTTGGAGATGTACTCCCCTTCGTTACCTGACCTCAAGGCCTTTATCTTCTTATTGGTCTGATTCTCAACTAAGGCCCTGAACTTTACAAACCTAGACAACACTTCATCTTTCTTTTTCATAAAAACTATCCAAGTTTTACGAGAATGATCATCAATAAAAATAACATAATACCTGAATCCACGAAGGGACAGAGAAGAGAATGGTCCACAAACGTCCGAGTGAATCAGCTCCAATATGTCCTTGGCTTTGTCATCTCTGCTGGGAAAGGAAGTCTTGGCATATTTGCCAAGGGTGTAGCCCTTGCACACCTCATGATGATCCACATTGCATGGTGGCAATCATGTGGCTATCTCCCCCAAAATCTTCAGCGCCCTATGGTGTAAATGACTCATGCGCCTATGCCACAGCTCTGCTAGCTCACGACCTTGTTGGCTATCCTTTTTGTTGTTCAAAGTTGCAGCAGCCCCAAACTATAACTTGTAGAGGGTTTTCTCCCGAACTCCAATATGCACTGTTGTCCTGGAGTTGGGAGGCTTTAAGAGGACCTTCCTTCTGTGGAAAAACACTTCATAACCCAAGTCTTCAAGCACTGAAATAGACACCAGATTTTTCTTCAACCCTGGAACATAGAGAACATCTCTAAGATAGAGAGGTTTTCCAGACTCCCTCTCAAACTTGACAACAACTACACCTTTGGCTTGGCATTTGCCATCATCTCCCAGCTCAATATTGAATTGCATGTCCTTTTCTGTTAGTTGGCTGAAATAATTTTTGTTCCCATTCATATGGAATGAAGCCCCACTGTCAATATACCAGGTGCTACTGGTCACAGAGCTGGCCATACACGCAATAAGTGAAGTCCTCCTCAAAACGAGATGAGAACTCGTCTATTTCAATTTTATGTTGAAGCTGCAACATGGCCCTTCTTGGAACCCCTCTTACGCTGAGGAAACTTAGTGGCAAAGTGCCCAAACTAATGGCACTGAAAACACTTAACTCTACTGAGGTCTTTCTTGGGTTTTCCTTGTCCTCGAGTTGGACTCGACCCCTCCTGAGCCCTTCTTACCCTTGGTTTTGCCCCCTTTACCAACTAGGGCGAAATTTTCTTCATTGGCTTCTTGTTTTACATGAGACCCAGATCTGGTCTGCTTTCTAATCTCCTCCTGCACACAGTCACTCCATAGCCGCTCCCAATCTGGGAGCTTTTCTCTGCCATTCACTGCATCTATGAAGTTTTTCCATGACTTGGGAAACCCCAATAGTGCAAAACTGGCCATATCTATGTCTGGCACTGTTTCCCCCACCCCTGCAAACTCGTCCTTGATTGGAGTAAATCTGGTGAGGTAGGAAACGACTCTGTCAGACTTCGCCATCTTGATATTTCTCAGTTTGTCTCTGAGCACAAGCTTCCTTGCTTCACTCGTACCCTGGTACAGCCCTATGGTGGTTGTCCACATCTCCTTTGTTGTCTTTTTGCCTGCAAGGTGAGGTATAATGTGGTCCTTGACTCCCTCAAGGATAATCCTTTTGGCCTTAGCGTCCTTCTTGCTGTGTTGGGCCAACTGTTGAGGATTTGCTGGAGTGGCTGGTGGGTTGTCCACAAATTCCCAAACTGCCTGCTCCTCAAAGACAACTCTTATTATTTCTCTCCAAGAGCAAAAATTGGAGGCCCCATCAAGACAGCCCTTGAATCTCAATCCCACGTACGCCATTTTGTTGTTCAAAGACTTGGGCCCTAGCTCGCCTTGCCAAAGACCCTAGCGCACCAGCTGGGTCAAGCTCATGGTGGCTGAAAAAATTTGTTCCTGAAGGTGGAAACAAAGAATGTTGGTCTTCAATCAGAGGCTAGGCTCTGATACCATGTTAAATCTCTTGAAAAATCAAAACCCAGTTACAGATTTAATTAAACAAAGAATAGAACTGAACTTTTAATTAAAAATTGAACATGGTGATTTTTCTTAATACTAAAATGCAGCGGAAAATAAACAAACTCTTAAAGACGGAAAAATACTCAGAGATTTTTGGTCAAATGACCCCGGAAAAATCCAACTGGGAAAACCGGTCCTGGTGATTTCTTCTATTTCAACAAAAGGTTAACTTCAAAAATTTTACATATGTTGTTATAAAATTTTCATGGGGCAAAATCTTTGCCTTCAGCAACCTCACAGCCCGCACACCTCCTCCAACTCCTCACGACCTAGTTGTTGGGTGCATCGTACGGCCTTGTTATATGGCCCAAGTAGCATCGCCCAGCTACTGGGTGCATTGTACAGCCCAAATCGAGTTGGCTTTGTTGTTGGGTACTATGAAGTGGTTGGCTGAGTAGAAATGGAGGTTGTACGGCCTCTTCCTCTCCTATTGAAGTTTCCTCTATTGTTGAAACCTGCTCTCACTGTTGCAGTTGCTTCCTCACGAAGTCGACTTGTGCAAAAATTAGCCCAAAACCCTATTTCTTCCTTGGCAATTCAATTTGGGCCCACCAGTCATCTCAATGGCTGAGATTAGATCTAAATGGAGGGCTCAAATTGTCTTATGACTATAGGAAAAATGTAATTTTTCCTAAGTCATCTAAGTCATGAAGAGGGTAAATTAAATTGGGCCCCTCTTTGTGGGTCCCCTACCAGATTTGGTCCACCTCCAAATCTAGCGAACCCTTTCCTCTCTAACTCCAATTCTAACACTTCTAATGTGTGAAGAAACTGCCAAGGAACTACAACAAGTAGCTCTCTAATTTGTATATAATGTCAACCAAAAAATGACTAACTATACTACCTTAACATATTATCTTATATAATGTAATCAAGTACACAACAACAATGAAGATCGCCATACTGAATGCACCTAGAACAACATTGATTCTCATAAACACACCAAAAATCATACAATTTACAATAATTCAAAGTTGCAATATAAATTACACATAATAACTTCCACACATGGAACTTTATTCTCTAGGCAATATCTAGGGCACTTTTTGAGACTTGATATGGTTTTTATAACCATTGCTTTTTGCTTGTGGCGACGACCTTGTAGCGCTTTTTTGGTTAAATGTGCAATGTTGTAAATGTTGTTTTAACTTTTAACTAATAATAAGAACGAAGCATTTTTTACCAAATAAAAGTTAGATTACTCTCTAACACACAAATAGAGAGACATTGCAAAGTTGCTAATTGAAAATATATCAACACGTGCCAAAGTACACAAGTCTATTATAAGCAGCAAGTTGGATAAAACCAGAATTCACATTTCCCAAGCAATTGATGTTATTGATCAAAAACCTTTGATTGAATGATATTGAAACATAACGAAAGACTTCAACATAAAACAAAATGGGAATATACAATCTATCTATAATATCGTGGATACACATTGCCAATTGGCAAATGACAAGTTTTGTGTTGATGAGCAGGGTTGGGAAGATAAAAATTATCGAGAAGAAAATGAGATACATCAAACAACAACAAAAACAAAAGAGGGATCTAAACAAAAGAAAATAGTCGTGTTCTTCATTCTAAGCTTGTTAATGACAGAGTATAAATGTGATGAACCAATATATAGAAAATGACACACCTCCTGAATCCTAACAAATATAAAAGTATGAGACAATCACTCACTATGTAACTGATTTTGACAAATTTCTTCCAAAAAATAAACGAAATTAGTTGAATGCAAAAGAAAGCCAATTAAAATTTATTGAATTCAACAAAATTAATCAGCCAGATAGAATCGAATCAAATTTCAACTATTTGTGAGGTTGTCAAAAGGCAGAAAGAAAATCCCTCATCCATGACAAGAAGCACTTTTAAACACTCAATTCTCCAAACATGCAACATATTCAACTTTATGTGTTGAGATCTAAGTAGCCGAGGTTTATGGGTACAAGAACAGGGACGATGACACCATTTTTTGGAATCAGGGTGCATGGAGTTACATGTGAGGTGCATGTCACACACACATAGAAACACAATTAAAATATTTTAAAAACTAAACTAAAATTTATATAAAACAGTAAAATTTATAACATTAAACCTGGTGATCCGAATTGTAAAACCAACTTTGTACCATTAAACAACAGCTCTCTGTAATTGATATGGCTCTGCCATAGCTCAAGGGAAGGCTACACACATTTGGGAGGTATGAAGCTTGAGGAAAGTTAATAGGTGGATCGTCCTATATTTTGACGCTAGACAAATCTTGAGGAAAGTTATTAGATGTCGATTCTGTATTTTGGCACTAAACACACGAGTTGGACAAAGGTAACAGGTTGCCAAGCAATCGAAAACACAAATCCAACCTTTTTACAACTACTGGACATAAGATACATAGACTAGATTTCTATATCAGCTAGTTGGCCATGAAATATACAGGTCAGACTCTTAAGATAATTTACTGGAGAGATTCATGTAATATATCGCACAGATTGCAAAATGTAAATCAGACCTTAAAAATGGATCCTTGGGCATGGAGGACACAGATCAGACCCTAAAAACGAGAATAATGGACACCAGATAAAACCGTACAAATAAAAATTTCAGATTCAAGGGTACAGCCCTTGACTTTCATCAAGGGCTCCTTTATGCACTTGCGATGTGGGATGCATCCCCCAGGATCGGAAAACATGGGGACATGTCTCCTAGGGGCAGGGATGCATCCCCTAGAAACACAAAGATTGAGATCCAAGAAATCTAAAACTCAAAATTGAAAATGAAAGAGAAGTTGCATGGTTGACATAAGGCTAACTTATGAGAGAGTAGTCTATAATGAATCACCTTCTCTATGGAGGGCAAATGTAGCTGGGATAGTTTTCTCAATAAATGAAAAAACGATTCATAAATATGGCTGCATAGGAATTTTTGGGTTTTAACATTCTCTATATCTAATGCATTGTAACAAGGTGTCAAATTCCTTTGGAACCAATTATTGTTTATAAGATGCCTACAAGCTTTTTAAAGCATTCGGAGCTATTGAAAGAACCCAATAATACATAGGAAAGGCATGAAGCTTGTCAATTGGGTCTAGCTCAGGTGGTTGAAAGGAGAAATTGTTATCCTCCCCACCCAGGTTCAAATCCTGCTTGTGACATGTTTGCCTTTCGTGGGCCAAATGGGCTGGCAAGGCACCAGCAATCTCATTCTCGCTTAAGTACTTGAGGGTGGGACAAGATGTTTCTTGTAATAAAATAAAATAAGGAAAGGAATGAAGCAAGTGTTTAATGAAGAAGAGTAAGATATGGAATATGATAGAATGATTGATGGAGAGGATGCAGGGAGTAAAAGGCATGGACCATGTTTCTAAAGATGGGAAGACAAAGAGGAAGAAGAAACAAATAGTCATTGATGTAAGAACTACCTCTTGGAAGAATGTATGCATTTTCATAAAGAAACAAGTAAAGGAGTGGCATACATTTTTGGCAAATCTTCTACGTGAAAAAGAGGGAATTATGAGCATACAAGTTCTTGAGGGTGAGCTTCAATGAAATTACAAGATTTTTAAGTTTCGAGCCTGCAGCTATAGGGAAGAAACAACAAACAAAATATTGAGAATACACAGCAACTGAAGGTGACAATAGAAAAACAAAGAGAAACTTTAGGTTATTACACAGGCAGAGCAATAAAGTACAAAAATGTGCCTCTTTATGAGCAGAACCTGCGAATCCAAGTTCCACTCCTCTTTCAATTCACTTGACACAACCAAGATCAAAAAATATACCCTTTACAACACAGACTACCAAGTTAGTTCCACCTGCCATGAGTTAAAACCTTGAGCGAGATCCCATGATTAATATTTCAGAAATATGTTAGTAATAGAATCTAGTGCATAAGTGTTTACAACTTTACATCCACACATTTGTGTAAATAACTGTATTAACTGTTTTGTATTATATTGTTTGATTAAGGAAGTGCTTCATTTGGGCCCTGATTAGTTATAAGTGGCTAACAACCATATCCATATTTGAAGTGGATTTTTGCAAATATAAAGGGGACCCCTCAAAAGTCATGACTGTCATCCTTACAAAAGCAAATGTTTTATCTTTGTAACCAATGCAGATAGCACATATGCATGATCAGTATCTGTTCATAATTTTCTTAGTCACAACTTAAGAGGTGCACTCAAAAACACGACAACTTTCAAGACATAGAAACAAGCTTGTTGAAAAATCCATCCACTGTTCAATTGAAGATCAAGAGTTTTGAAATAGCCCAAGCATGGAGAATTTGAGACTGCAGGAATTTGAAAGAAAATACTTGTATGATTCTTGAGAACATTCCCTCCTGTATTTATCTATTCAAGATCCAGCATTCTGCAATCCTCCCACACTGTTGAATAAAACTCTACAAACCAAGTTTCAAAAAAAATAGAATAAGGATTTAACCTTTCATGTTTGGCTTGTAATATACTTGTTTGCATAGGCAATATTCCATGTCACCCTCACATAGAAACTAAGTTACCAGGATTTGAATCTGGATATGGATACGGATCCGCCAGGTTTTTGAAAACACAGGATCCAGGTACAGAGGGGAAAGGGAAAGTACAAACAACATATAATTTTATAAATATATTTTTATAATTGTTATAAAAAATTATACAAAATTAAAAAATAAATAAATTTTAAAGAGTATATATATATATATATATATATATATATATATTTGTAATAAGTAATACTTATATAAAAAAATTAACATATCAGATTAATAAACTTATAAGTAATGAATTGTTTATAAGTATTTTACGTTAATTATTTTATAAATGCAATAGGTGTAATTATTATTATTAATTATTAGGTTAAATGAGGTGTATAGTTACAGTTACAGCTTACAATTATAATTAGGTAAATAATTATTACACCTATCCTTAGGTAAATAATTATAGTTACATCTATACTTATTTCACCTATTATAAGTTTTTTACATTAATTATTTTATAAGCATGGCAGAAGTTACACTTTAAACTTTAAAGTTATGAACTAAGGGGACCCATGTTCGTATTGGGCGGCAGTGCAAATCCTCCTCCTTATATAGTGCCATGGGCCAGGGCCTTTTATTATATAGTGCCAGGGGAGTGTCAGAACGTTCAAATAAATTCAATGAGGGCACGTCCACCTTAAATATATGAATAATAGGAGATTGCCAGAGGAAATGGAATAGGGCCTTATTTATTATTATTTGTGAGAGATGAGGCATCCTTATATGGACTGAGTGGGTTTCTGTCCCCAGCTCACTCAAACTTACTAATAAGAACCCAGTCCATACTTTTTCAGGAGCCAAACTTTAACAATATTGTAATTGCAGTTTATAAACTTTACTTTTGATATATTTAGAACTTATATATTAAAATTTCCAAGGGCTGTCAACTACTCTTTATGTTTCAGACTACATGGCATTGACATCTTTTCCCATTCTAAATGTTTCTGATGTTTCGGATTACATGGCACTCACATTTCACATACTAGACTACATGGCACTGTCACAGAGTGAACCCTAGGTGGACCCGACAGATCCGGATCCAAATTTCTATCCAATCCGGATTCACAGATCCAGATCCGAATTTGTATAGTTACAGTTACACTTATAATTAGGTAAATAATTATTACACCTATCCTTAGGTAAATAATTATAGGTACATCTATACTTATTTCACCTGTTACAAGTCTTTTACATTAATTATTTTATAAGCATGGCAGAAGTTACACTTTAAAGTTATGAACTAGGAGGACCCATATTCATATTGGGCAGCAGTGCAAATCACCCTTCTTATATAGTGCCAGGGATTTTTATTATATAGTGCCAGGGGAGTGTCAGAACATTCAAATGAATTCAATGAGAGCACGTCCACCTTAAATATATGAATAATAGAAGATTGCCAAAGGAAATGGAATAGGGCCTTATTATTATTATTTGTGGGAGATGAGGCATCCTTATATGGACTGAGTGGGTTTCTGTACCCAGCTCACTCAAACTTACTAATAAGAACCCAGTCCATACTTTTTCAGGGGCCGAACTTTAACAATATTGTAATTGCAGTTTATAAACTTTACTTTTGATATATTTTAGAACTTATACATTAAACTTTAAAGTTTCCAAGGGATGTCAACTACTCTTTTTGTTTCAGACTACATGGCGCTGACTACTTTTCCCATTCTAAACATTTCTGATGTTTTGGATTACATGGCACCCACATTTCACGTACCAGACTACATGGCACTGTCACGGAGCGAGTCCTAGGTGGATCCCGACAGATCCGTATCCGAATTTGTATCCAATCCGGATTCACAGATCCAGCCCTCAAGCCTGACAGATCCAGTAACATAACATATAGAGTCTAGACCAGACCTCGAGTTTATTTGAGGACAAACTAAAGGCAGCCTCACTATGTGTCTCTCAAGGGTTGTCATTCTCAGCAATTTTAAACAAACAAAAAATGAAAAACCTACTAGAACAATTGTGGAGTAAAAGGTCAATAAATCCCGGGCATGGGCATATTTTGATGGGGCATCCCAAAATGACTCACAGGTGAGTGAGGCGGGGGTATTATTCACCTGAGGGAATCTCACTCTTTAAAAGTCAAAGCAGGATCAGGAAGGGGCACAAATAATAATGCTAAGCTCATGCAGTTGAAGCTTTTGTTTTGTCTTGTTGTTGAAAGAGGAATACAAAAGATTCAGATATTTGGGGACTCTCGTGGTTTTAAAGTGGATGAAAGGGTCAAACACATGCAATAATGCCTTCTTAAGACCTATTTGAGAAGGTCTGTGGATCTATTCTTCAAGGTTTAATTCCATATCCTTTCATCATGTTTTCAGGGAAAGGAATTCCAAGGAAGGGACATCATTAGAAGTGGGGCAGTAGCACACCTACAAAGACAAGGAGGGTCAAATCTCAGAATTTTATCTTCCTCCCTTTCTTTAATTTTTCTCATGTTATGAAACTCTGGTGACTGGTCATGATGTCATGGTCTTCACTCTCAACTGGTGCTCTGGGAGGATTATTCGTAGTGGGACTGATTTCTCTGGTCCATAATTGTCCTTGTACATGGGTATTCAATGAAACTTTGGAACATGCTTATTTTTTGGAAGTACTGTTCACTGTTCTGACTATATAGATCTATATTGTTATTTGGACTAGGTGATAAAGTCAATTAGGTAAAGGTCAATATCAGGCTAGTTTGTTTTGTTATCAAAAGGTTCTGAATGAAATATATGTATAGAGTACAAGCACACCTGGATATGGTGATATTCAGCAGTGATGTAGGACATGCTATCAAACATACAAAGAATGTAATTCAATTTTATCAATTAAATGAAATTATGATTTTTTCTGAGAAAAAAAATATAGACCAGATCTACACTCTCTGAACATTTTAATAGCATGTTATCAAACACAAGTGACAAGACTTTTCCTAACACACTCTAAAAGTTTTATGTTTGTGTTTACCTACACATTTAGCAATTTTGGAAGAATTGATTTTGAGTTACAGAGATTGAAATCTTTGGTTTGGCACATAAAATCATCTTTCAAGTCCTAAGGAATGAACAAATTGCAGCAAACTAAATTTCCATCAGTTTCTCTTCTAAGAACAAGACAGAGACTACTTACCACCCTCCGAAGAATTGGCTCCAAAGATGAGCAAAGCCTCTGCAAACTGTCCACCTTTAGAGCTTCCACTATCACACTGTCACAGATATTCCACATGAGATATACAAAGGCACAACCCAGAAAGACTTTGAACTCAAAGTTTATAACTTTTAAAAACAATTCAAATACAAAAACCATAAATCATCTGGTCAACAAGCAATCCAAATGTTATAGTCATCAACATAGAATCCATTTTCATTGCACCTGAACATAGTTTAAAACTTCAAACCATGTCACAAGATACAAGAAAAATTTACTGGACAAGAAACATGAAAACAAACTTTAGAGAGGGAGATGTTCATGTTTGGTCCTGGATAGATAGTAGGTAAGAATATTGAAATTATAGTCCTTTAACATGAAATGATCAATTCAACCTTTTCTGTTTGCATCCATAATTCAACAGATATTCATATAACATCTCTCATCAAATCCCTGTTTTACAATTTTACCCGTCAGCTATGCCATTGCTTGTTGGCCACAAAAAACATTGCCGATCATGACTAACTAAACTGCCATAAACTTCCAAAGTTGGAATCTCACATCTAGGTCAAAATAATTTATTTGTTTCAAACTTCCATGTGATATCCGCTATATGAAGTCATTCACTGTTGTTACTGTCACCGTGCCCTATAATTTCTTCTCAGATGCCCTCTTTGAAGTTTGCATCCAAATATTTCCAAGATTCTTGAGTCTGAGCAACTATACTGAAAGATGCTAGGGACAATGAGAAGACTTTGAGACCTCCAAAAAAAATTTAATCTCTTGGTAGCACAAATATTCAAAAATTAAACCTAAGCCCTCAAGCACTTACCAATACAAGAAAATCGTAACTTAGCAAAGCAAATTAATCTCGAAAAAACTAGAAAACCACCTTCAAGCACTGTTGAACTGTTAAGAATAACTCCAAAATGACATCAGAAAAAGCAAGGTTTTAGTACCAACTGCTGCACCTCGAGATCACTACAAATTTTTGCAGCAGAAATTTGTCCTCTTACAGTTATTATATCTAACTACCATAGTGGGCCTTATTTAATACTATAGTGGACCTAGTCCACCTTAACATAGAATGGCCTCCACTACTATCACTATGGGCACTCTAGGCCCCCCACTACCTCTCTAGCTACCTAACAGAACATCATAGATGATGTTGGTGTCTTTGACACATGGGACCCACCCAAAATACTAAAAAATTATAATTAAAATATATGAAAACCCAAACAATAATCATTGGAATCTTATACATAACAATGCGCCAATAACATACATCATTACATGTGACATAATAAATCATAATGACACATGTAGTGGTGAAATAACATAATAATCGTGACTCGCAAATCATCTATACATAACAATGCGCCAATAGCATACATCATTACATGTAACATAATAAATCATAATGATACATGTAGTGGTGTAATAACATAATAATCATGATTCATCACCATTTTGTTTCTCAATATACTTCAAAAATTCAGAGGATATAGATCCAAGTCTTTAAGATAACTGATCTAAGAACATGTCAAATGACAAATGAGCATCACCACTCAAGGCAGTGCCCCACTGATCTCTGCTTCCAGCCACTGCACTAAGGAATAAGGACCAACTATGAGAATGTAGCTATCCGAGAGAAAATCATTTGCATTCTCCAAAATGCTCAATGGCACACCAACCAACCATAGTTGTGCCTCATTAGGTCCCTCCTCATCTACATGTGCATTAGGTTTAACATTCATTTTATTTTTTATTTTGGTTTTGTCATTTTTTCCTCGAAAAGACAGACTTTGGTCAAAAGGAAGCATGGAAGCATCTCATTTTTTGATGGGGACATTCCTTACTGTGTCCCCAAAAAAAGGGGACGCGGGGAGTGCATATAACACTGAGTAATAGAAGGACAGGAAAAAGTAGCAGTCATCCAGGAAATCCACAAATACTGCAGTTGACAAATCAAAGCCTGCGGAGCTGTTTCTTGATGGGATTTTTTAAATAGTGATTGTAAGTTCAATCACCATGGAGCTGTCGTGTCTAAGTACAACTTCCATGTAGTAATTGTATGCGCAGGCTGAAAGCAAACAGGATAAAGATATACACAAATTATACAGACCCGATATTTAAGGCGGACCATACCTAGACAAAAGAACTTCCTCTGCACAAAATGAAAATATATGCCCCGATGCCAACAGCAGACTGCACTTGACACAACACTCACATGTATAAAATACACGCACGTAACACAATACTGCCGATGAATGATTATAGTTGGTTTTGGGAAACTCCAGCATGCACAAATTATAATCTTGAAACACTGATGATGCTAGACTGTATTCAATTACAGAACCTAGGGCAGACATGACATATTCTGCAATACCAGTTACAATTAACCTATGAGTGGACAGTGACACCATGGAAAAACAATAAATTATAAAACCCCAAAGAAACAACTTGTACGTTTTGGTTTCTAGGAAACTCCTACTTGCACAAATTGGAATTTAGAAACACTGAAAAGGCTGGACTGTATTCACGTACACAACCTAGGTCAGGCGTGCCATTTTCTTGAAATACTGATGATACTAGACTGTATTCAAATACAGAACCTAGGGCAGACATGACATATTCTGCAATACCAGTTACAACTAACCTATGAGTGGACAGTGGGCACCATGGAAAAATAATAAAAACCCCAAAGAAACAACTTCTTGTACGTTTTGGTTTCTAGGAAACTCCTACTTGCACAAATTAGAATTTAGAAACACTGAAGACGCTGGACTGTATTCACGTACACAACCTAGGTCAGGCGTGCCATTTTGCTCCAATGCCAGTTATAAATAACCGACGATTGGACACCATGGAAAAATAATAGAAACACCAAGCAAACAACTTATAAAGTTATAGTACGTAGTAGGGATCATGCTGTACACCAAATCCTATTTGGATAAGAGAAGTGGGAAAACATGCAGAATCCAAGATTGATGATCAGGTGTCAATAAATTGAACCACGTTGAAACACGGTAATTGGTTCAGAACATCCAAACAAAAGACACTATACGACCAAATCCTGAAACAGAAACCCTGAACACAAATGATATAGGTCACAATGTCGGTGCGAAGTTCATATTTATTTGTTGCTTGGCACCACATTAGAGAATAACAGGCAAGGTGTCCACGAGATCTGAACCTAGTCCTCATACTAAGCGCATCCTATACTTACTGTTCATCCACATGGCCAATAGACGACATACGCTAGTGACCACAATGTCGATTGCAAATTGAACTCGAGGGGACTGTGATCAGCTACAAGCTATCGCCCAAACCAAAAATTCAACAGCAACACAAACTACAAACCCAACATCAATGGCAACTTCAGACCCTGTCACCCAGGATCTCAATAGCTGTCAAGTTCCACTTTCCGAAAACCATAACATCTTAGTACTTTTATAATAAGCTACTTCCCACAACTTCTGTCATGTAAAACAAGACAGAGTCACCAGAACAAGCAATGAAACCCTAGCAAAATCAGACTTGAAACCCTCGCTAAATCAGACTATGTCTAACTATTACTAATACGATATATTCTTGCTGAAAATTATTCTGAACTAACCAACTATTACTGTGATTGGATTCACTAGATATAACCAACTGAGCCCTTTAATACAAAACTTCGCAGAACACACGTTATATACCGTTGCAAGTACAGTCCAGGCAGAACTCTCAGACCACAAATACAGATTCAATTAAAGCTGCGCGAAAATATAATAAATGCCTTGATTTTCAGTAACTGGGGTAAGTTAGAAACCTCGCAAGCTGCGGAACCTTCTGGCGTTTTTCCTCCGGCGGGTCTTCCTCTTTCCCGTCCCTTTCCAGCGGCCGCTTCTCTCTTGTCATCACCGCCGGCCGTTGCATTTACCGAAAACTTAAACCCCTGTCTCTTCGAATCCCCAGATCTATAAATCCCAAACCCTCTGATCGCAAAGGCCGGTCGCGAGGACCCACGAGAGCCAGAAAAGCTTACTGTGAGAGGCCCACGGACCTTATTACAGGCGTTCCGCGACACGGGCAGCCTGTGATACCGGAGCTGAGAAAATGGAGCCCGGACGTAGAGCCTCTGTGATGAGATGCCCAAATTTTGACCAAAAAGAACAACCCGGATATTCAGCGGAACGAGCGATTTATGTTACTTGCCCGAAGCTTCTATGGCCGCCATGGCCGATTGTCTGATTGTATCTTGAGCTCAGAATTCTGATTGAGGGTCCCTCCCAGTTCTCAAATCCCTTGGTCCGAACTCCGCCTCTTTACGGCGCCCGCCTTCACTGGCATTCCTTAAACGGGATCGCAGCGAATCTGATCGGAGCTCCTCCACTGTTCGCGACGGGAATTCCAGGCCGTCGATGGTCGCAAAAGTTGCACGGGCTTTAGAGCTATGCGGATAGAGCGCGTTGCGTTGTGATAAACTGCAGATTTAAGGAAGATGCCCCGTGACGTGTCACGTCTGACGGTGCAGACTGCAGGACTTGTGGTTCGTGAGTGGTCTATACCCTAGGCTGCTTCGCAATAGAAATATGACACGTGTTCTACCGCTGTTTTCGGGTCTGTAATAAACGCGTTTGCGGACATAAAATATTTTTGATAATTGAAGAGGATAATGGTTGCTCTCTAAATTTCGGCCATTAATGAATCGAGGGAACTTTCCATCATGTGATGTCCGTTGTGTTATGGCTTAACGGTAAGATAAATATTTTATTATAATTAAGTAAGTATATATTTTAGAGATAAAATTTTATTATAATTAAATAAGTATATATTTTTAAAGATAAAAAGAAAATTTTATAGAAAAAATTATTATTGTAATTTATAATTAATGATGAGAAAAAGTTGTTATTTTATATAATCGAAATATATTTATATTGGTGAATAAATTATTGATAAATTATAAATAATATATTTATAAGTTATTGACTTGGTCTTCTATTTTAAAAAAATAGAATTTATCTTTATCAATATTTTTAAATTGAAAAATAAAAGTTTATTGGATGACTATTTTCACACTCAAAAATTAAAGTTTATCTTAAAGAATAATTTAGTAACTCCTTCTACATTCATAGTCTAATAAAACAAAAATCCATTATACAATTAAATCTAGTTTTTTTCCAAGTTCATTTCAAATATCAAAAGATTGGAAAGGAATTTCAATTGAAATTGCATGTGTAAATTATTCTCTTCACATTAAATTTTACATTTAAGAGGGTTATGTATGCTCATATATTAACTTATGAAGGGGATTTATTAAGAATGGTGATAGTATATTTTCTTCAATGTTTTGATTGCTTTGATTAGATGAAGATGATTATGGTTGTGATACATTGTAAATGAGGTCGAGGTTTGATCGAGATCAATGGTTGGCCATTGTGCTAAGTGAATATGAGATTTTTTGCTTGTGAATGAAGCAATTAGGGAGTTAGAAGTTTGAATCCGAGCATCATGGTGTGACATTGGATTACTATGTGAAGTGCATAGCGACATGCTTTGTCGACTGCACCATTAACATTTTCAACAGAGTCCCCCAACCCAACCCAACCCTTTTGGCTATGCTTGCGTGCCATAAAGGCCTTGTCTCACAAGTCGCCTAAGCACTCACTTTGGCATTCGGTTTGCCCGTGTATCAACACTTATATCCCTTTCATTTTACACCTTATCTTATTGGATTTTAATATGTTACGCCTTACCTCACTTATTGGCATTCAATATGTTACATCGTATTTTATTCCCTCAATACTTACTTATTAGTTTTCCATAAGTTACGGCATATTTATTCCCTCAATACTTGTTTGCTTTCAATGCATTATGCCTTACCTTGCTTACTTACCTTATATTGTCTTACCTACTTATGGATAACTAGAGATAGAATAAAGGAAAAACACAACTCTGTGGAATTTACATTGAGAGACTTGGTAAAGAATTTATGGGGATAATCCTTCGAGCTCAAAGTCATTCGAAAGAAAATGCACTAACTAAGGTGAGGTAAAGGGGTTGGTTATCCCCTTTTTAAATAATACGTCGCAGAACTCGCACATGTTTCGGGACGCTACACCTCATCAATGGCCAGACAGTGATGTACATTATGTATGCCAACTGCAAAGAGCCTAAGAAATCATCTTAAGTTACAGCTGCTAGATTTTTTTCCTCTTTTGCATGTATCAACTTATAGATGTAGCCTTGATGCCTAATTTAAAGTTTCACATGAACCATTTTACTAGTTGTTCCTAAGGGAAGAAGGTGATTATATAGTAGCATCATTGATTTAATGCAACACTTTGAAATGATGCATTTAACAACTACTTGAATCAAGTGGTTGATGGATTGATCTAACAAGACAATGGGCAAAAAAAAAACCACACACCAATTGGAGAAAGCACTAAGGTGTTAGTTGATTATAGCCTTCTAAGAGAATCAACCCATTATCTTACTCTTACTTTCAAAAATAGTATAAATAACACTTTTTTTTCTACAAGAAAAACGTGTTACTTATACCCTCTCCACAGAAAAACCTAGCACACACAATAGGGTGCTCTATGACCAAGAAAGACAGTGCATAAGAAGTGCGCACCAAATTACAACTCTCCAAGTAATGTGTTGTGAGTAAATGAGATGATCCTCAATGGGGATATATCTCTCTAATATATACATGACCTAACTCAATGAATAGACGTGTCTATTGGCACAACAGGGCCAACTTGTGCAATTCAATAATACAATTAGTCTTTTACATAATATTAATTCTTTACACAGTAGGGCCGACTTGTACCCTTCACAATACAAATTGGGGTTTTACAATAGTCTTACTCTTTGGAAATATATCAAGGGGTCTCACACACATCCTCCAATGCTCTGCCACTAGGGACAAGTCCACATGTGCTCAACCACAAGGGACATCACTCTCAAACAAATCAACTCAACTAAATCCATAGGAGTACGAACTGGAAAGCCATCTCAAGTCGACTCAACTAAGTCCATAGGAGTACGACATGAGACCATCTCAAGTCATCTTAACTCAGTCCAGAGGAGCACAACAAGAGACCAACATAGGTTAACTCAACTCAGTCAAGAGGAGTACGACTCACCTATCACATAGATGTTCTCTCATACCAACTCAACTCAGTCCAGAGGAGTACGATCTGGAGAATGTCTCAAGAAGTTGCAATTGTCAACAATATTGTCTTACCTACTTATGGATAACTAGAGATAGAATAAAGGAAAAACACAACTCCATGGAATTTACATTGAGAGACTTGATAAAGAATTTTTGGGGATAATCCTTCGAGCTCAATGTCGTTAGAAAGAAAATGCACTAACTAAGGTGAGCTAAAAGGGTTGGTTATCACCTTTTTAAATAATACATCGCAGAACTCACGCCTGTTTCGGAGCGCTACACCTCATAAGTGGCGAGACAGTGATGTACGTTATGTATGCCAACTGCAAAGGGCCTAAGAAATCATCTTAAGTTACAGTTGCTAGATTTTTTCCCTCTTTCGCATGTATCAACTTCTAGATGTAGCCTTGATGCCTAATTTAAAGTTTCACATGAACCATTTTACTAGTTGTTCCTAAGGCAAAAAGGTGATTATATAATAGTTTCATTGATTTAATGCAACACTTTGAAAGGATGCATTGAACAACTACTTGAATCAAATGGTTGATGGATTGATCTAACAAGACAATGGGCCAAAAAAAAAATTACACACCAATCGAAGAAAGCACTAAAGTGTTAGTTAATTATAACCTTCTAAAAAAAATCAACCCATTATCTTACTTTTACTTTCAAAAATAATAAAAATAACACATATTTTTTCAAAAAAAAAACAAAGATTGAGAAGACTATTACCCATAAAATGAAGAGCTCAATCACCATTTATAACATGAGGATTAAGAGTATGGAAAAACTATTACCTTTGAAATAAACATACTCTAGAGAATTATGTAACTAGGAGAATCACCCCTGCACATAGTGCAATGTCTTATGAAAGGTTTCAAAGTATAAAAAAATATGTATTAAAAATATTAAATTCAAATTAAATTAAATTAAATAATTATATTAATTTATTTTTAAGTAAAAAATTAAATTGTAATTGAGATTTAATATTTTAAATCTCAATTAAAAAAAAATATGTATTAAAAATATTAAATTAAATTAAATTAAATTAAATAATTATATTAATTTGATAAGTTTTTATTTATAAGTAAAAAATTAAATTGTAATTGAAATTTAATATTTTAGATTTTTTATATATAATTGATGAAATATGTGTAGAAATAAGAAAATAGATTAACATCCTAAAACAAAAAATGTTAAATTACCTCTTAAAAATACGAACAAATTATTAGGAAAGACAAAATTTTATTTATAAGTCCACCAACTTCCATGAAAAAGTCAGCCACGCTTCATATATGTATGCCATTTGAATGAATGTTTCCAAGTGTCCAAATCGAATTGGATTTTGTCCATGATTAGGTTTGACCCTTCATGTTGCATATAATCATTATTATATTATAAATCTAATATTTATTTCCTAGAAGTTCCATTTGGATTGTTACTTCTAGGTGTCATGTACGGATCCATGTAGATGTGGGTGTGAGATGGGCAACCAAATGTTTTATTTAATTTTATATTTAATATTTAAAAGCTTAAAAGGTTAAGTTTACTGGATTTGGATTTGTGGAGAAAGATGTTTTTTAAATATTTAAAAGAAGAGAAAAAGTGATCTCTTGGGGAAAAATAATATATTGCAATGAATTTATAATTTTAGTAAATCTAAATTTTAGATTTTATTTATAATTTGAGTTTAAAATTGTAAAAGAGATTTAATGTTTATTTTTTTTTTAAGTTTATATGATTTATGTATTTTTCTCATCTAATTATATATAGATTTATTTTATCTTAGAACCTATCATGTGTCATAAGTAGAGAGGGATTAAATTTATTGAGATAAAAAACTTTTTTATATAAAAAAAAATTGAAGAAAAGTTTACATCTAGAGAAATTTGATCTTTTTCATGATAGATCACGTATTAATATGGATTTATGTTGGTTACACTCACATGCAAGACCACAAAAAATTAAAATTAGAATTGACTTTGAAAATATCTTTCATTATATAATTTCTTTTGATAATATGTATTCATCATATAACAATATATGTTTATTATATTTGCATATATGTATTTATTATATTCTTATTTTCATCATATTCATTTTATTTGCATTTTATTATGATTGGGTTTTGACATTATGATTCTCGTTTTTCTATATGTAATTTATTTCTTATTATTTGATATTAAGATGTAATGTAATTCACTCTTGTCTTTAACATATTAATGTTGATACCTTCACTAAATAGTTCTTTTAATAGATGCAACTTGTTCATTTGGAAGTGTAATCTCACCAACATCAATGTACTAAATCATTAAAAATTAAAAATTAATGATGTAGTACGAATATTTTATTTATAGTTAATACTCAAATATTTTTTGTTATGTGTGTGTGGGTGTGTGTGTCACATGTCAACTCCATGTTRTGCACTAAATAAATCACACATTTTTTTGTCATATATGTGTGAGGGGAAATATTAAGGATGTGATATTTATCCTAAAGTGTATATAGTGAGGCGAATAATGTAGTTAATGTTCATTATAAAGTAGGTGAATCRTTCAATTTTTTCATGGGAGTATATCAACATTACTAATAATTTCTTATGGGTAAATGTAATTAGAAGAAATTATCTACTTTACACACACACATGCATATGTGCATACACTCAATATCTCTGTCATTTTTTAGTAGTATATTTCTCTTTATACATATTAGACAAATTTGTATTTGTGTCGAACAAATATTCTTATTCTTATTTTTTACATTTCCCTTTAATAATGAAGAAGGATTAATTTGTTGTAGATTCAATGATTAAGGAGTGGCTATTTCAATAAATTTATAGAAAACTTACATCTAGTCTCCTATCTTTGCTAGGCTCAATAAACCATGAGAGATTACAAGATCGAAGAATAATTTATAGAAACTCTAATTTTTATCACGTCATCAATAATAATTATATTTGAAGAGTCTCAATAATTTGTAATTAATTGATATAACAATTATTGAGGAGTTTCTAAAGTTCACATCAATACTTTAAGAGTAAATTTTCTAATTGACATGTCCCCTTCTACAAATCAATTGTATTCCACCAAATTGATCCCTGAGCATATTAAACAATACTTGTAAATACTATAATAAATATGAACTAAAACACATGTATAAAATATCACTAAAACACATGTACAAAATACAAAAAATGAGATATTTTAAAGATACTTGGATATTAACGGAAAGACACAAGAATGATATGTTAAACTTAAATTTAATAAATTTTACATTTTCAATATTAGATTACATATTTATGGGCTTGATCTACTAATATTTATTTGATGTCAATTGTTACATGAAAGAAGCAAGGTGTTTTATAAAATTGGTCATGGATGAACTTGGTTTCATAATTCATCTAGCTCTCTCTCTATTATATATATGATGATCAACTTCTACTGAGGACAACTTTAATTTTTGAACCTTAAGAAAGGTAACAAATTACTTGGTTTGATTTAAAATTTTAGTTAATTGTCGATATTGTAACAAATATTTTGAAATAGTGATTCAATGTGGTTGTACTAATGAGTTTGATAGAAATCACACAATAATTTATGAAAGTTGTCTCTCAATTGTCACTTATTCTAAGATTTATATGATTAAACTGCAAAATACTTTACTCATGAAATAAAATCCATAACTAGTCAAGAAAGTGAAATGTAGAGACATTCATAGTTGGATCTTAAC
>SNQJ01S0027896.1:72373-94875 GCA_010110895.2 Picea sitchensis
ATCCTACCTTCTATTTCTCAGTTCATATATCCACTCAATGATTTTATCCGACATTGTAGGTGGGTGTTTTCTTTGTAATATGTAGCTTCAAACACACAATGCCAAAAATTGTTTCTCCAACTTATTAAGACAAGTTGAAAAATGAGGGAGTTACTGTGGTAGTGCGTATGCATGCCTGTACTCAACTGACTAGAGGAATATGGTCATCTAGTTTATCCTGATTACTTAGTATACCTGAGTGGGCCTAATGGTTAAGAGGATATGATTCCTCCTTGGAGGTCACAGGTTCAAATCCAGAGGGGGGTAGGGTATGTATACCTACGTAGACTTTAGCAGTCAAATTGCTGCGCGGAGGGGGTCCTTGTCCCACAAACATGGGGGTCTCATACACCAATTTGGTGTCTGGCGTGGCCGTGACCATAAAAATAGATTATTATTATTATAATATCCATGCGCTCACAAGGAAAGTCATATTGCCAATTCAAACCTTTAAATACAGACTGCCTAAAGATTACTTCCATCACCTATCAAATATGTATGTATCTCGTCTTTGACTCCACT
The DNA here is from genome assembly GCA_010110895.2 of Picea sitchensis. NCBI lineage: Eukaryota > Viridiplantae > Streptophyta > Pinopsida > Pinales > Pinaceae > Picea > Picea sitchensis. The sequence goes on from SNQJ01S0027896.1 coordinate 72,935, forward strand.
GCATCATTATATAGCTATGAGCACAAGACATCTAACCTCGGTGCCTCAAAGCTCCTTACAAAGGAGGTTAGAAATATGTGGGGTTTTGCATTAAGTATGACTTTCTCTCCCACAACTTGGATGAAATTCACATTACCTTGACATCTAACAATGCAAGGAGTGCAGTCATATATTATAAACCCAGGGAAGTGGCTAGTTGATCATGGTGAACAATATAATTTCCATAAATGATGGTGCCAACTTTTTCACTGGCTTGGTGTCCATAGACCTGCTATGATCAATTGTCTTCACAATGCATTTGAGCCTAATACATCACCTTAGGGTATTTTACATTATAGCTCATGATGTTGAAAATGTGTATAATGATCAAATTATCATAATGTATAACGGAGGACTCAAAATAAACTGTTACATGTACCGTGATCATGTAACTAACCATTAACAAGGATATCCAAAAAGTATCAACAACATAACATATGAAATGTGCAAGAGGTCTTTTGGCAAAGAACTCATTCTAGTCCCCACAATTTGGGCAAGAAATATGATGAAATGTAATCAACAGTAAAAAATAGTTTTCTCTTCCATGTCACTGTTCCACTTGGTGGGTTGTTACACTAACATGCACTAAAATACAGATAGTAATACCAATCCTTCCAAATATGCCGACTGCATTCCTAGTTTTTGTAGTGTTGCAGGCTACATTTCAATCCCAACAATGCGCTTTGGATTCCTAACAGGGCGTAGTCCCAATATGTAGAGCACAATATTGAAAATAAAGTTTGTCTAAATATTTTGCAATAAAAGCAAGCTGTTGTTCTAAATGTGTAAGAAATGCATGCATGTTGCACATGCTATTTGCTGATCCAAAATTTAAATATGCAGACCAATCCTTAATAAATGCAAACATATGCTCATAAATGTAAGTCATTGCTCTAAATAGGGAGCCAATTTCTCATTCAAATGCAAATTTAAGAACAATTCATAGCCCAAAAATGGCATAAGTGAAGTGCTGTAGTAGTAGTGGTGGTTGCTCTCCTTATGAAGTGCAAAGACCTAACTTATAGTGCAACAAATGCAAATGCATGTCAACAGAGATATTAGGAAATGGAGCAAAGTGAGGGATACATAGTACTTTGTTTACTTGGACGCCATCATTGCCAATTTGTAAATATATATTTTAAGATTGTTGTAATCCTTGTTGACACCATCATACCAATCGTTTCCTATGGGGTTGGGTTGATGTCTATTTGAGGTTTTCCTTAAGTTAATGTTCACTTTTATTTCTTTATCAAAACTGCCATTAATTATACTTTGAAGCTACTCATGCTTGAACTTTCTTCATTGCATAGTAACTTGGGTGCAATGATTGGCAAAGCATAACGCTGAATCCTATGTCACACGGTTCGAGTTCGGGTTTGGCAAGGATTAGGTTCGATTCGGGTTCGAATTTTCTGATGAGGTTCAACTATATCATGGCCAAGCTAGACACCAAATTGGTGTATGAGACCCCCATGTTTGTGGGACAAGGTACCCCCTCTGCACAACGATCTTTAAAATAAAATATAACATAAAATAATAAACTGTGTATTTATTCAATTATATAACTTAATTAAAATAAAATATAACATAATTATATATATATATATAACATAATTGTATGTATATATACATATAATTAATAGTTTTAAACTATATAAATTAACTGTGAGAGTCGAAGCATTCAAAATAGCAGGAACTTTAAAAGCTGGCTTTTGCATTCAGTTGATAGGTATCCAAAATGGAATCGAATGGAATGGAGTTGAGAGGTTCCATCCGGTTAGCAATGACAACGAGATGGGACTGGTAAGGCCCTATTGTATAGGTTGAGTTGCACGGATTACAGGTGGGGCTTGTTTCTTGCAGTCCAATTCATGGATTGATGCAGAGAAGGACCTCAACACTTGGTTGAGTATCGATCGAGTTGTTGTTGGATACCCTCTTTTTGCATGGTAACCTATCGAGTGGGATGGGCTCTATTCTCTTCTATCGAGGGTGGATGGTGTCCTCTGGTTGAGAGCGATCAACCAGATGGTGGCTCATCGCTACCGAGAATATTGTTGCGGCTAATCGTTCTGTAGTGGGGTGACCCAGCAGGCAATGGTCACTCCATTGAACGACGAATAACCAAGAAAGAGAGCAGGGTTTAAACTTTACTTTCAACGAGTGCTGAACCGGTCAATCCTGCTAATTGTTTAATATTTAAGAGTGCAATTTCCTCGAATCAGTGAAGAAGGGTGCTTGGACCGGACACGACATGAACCGAATCTTGGCAACCTTTCTTGAACCGAACAGAAGAAAGCAAACATGAACCGAACTTGAACTGAATCTCAAGATTCTATTGAGGTTTGTCAAGCTTCGAACCTTAAGATTCAAGTTCGACGAACCCCGTGACTTACGCTGAATCTAGAATCAAATCATTCCCCAATTTCACATGAATATCAATTTGTGTGGCCATTACTTAGAGATTAAAGTTGCCTTTAGCAATTTAATCTTAGTGGACCATAATCGTGCTTTACAATCACTTACCAGGAAGGTTGAACTCATGTTGATCAAGGATTGTTCGTTGACATGCTACACTCGACCTCCAAGTCGAGTCAAGTCTGTGGTCAGTGAGGAGGGCTAGAGTTTCCCGACAACAAGCACCAATGCAATACTTCATCTCTTTGACATATCACTAAGTTATTCTCTATTACCAAGAGTTCAAGTTCTTCCCTATGGAAAAACTTGGGTTGTGAAACACAATGAGGGCAATGATTGTCAAAGCATGATGTTGAATCTACAACCAATTTTTGCCCCAATTTCACGTGAAAATAAAATTGTGTTACCACTAAGTATTAAGGATAGCTTTTTTAGTTTAATCTTAGTGGACCATAATTGTGTGGACCACTGTTCAGGCTCAATGCTTGATAGTTACTACTTGGATGGATGCTAACATGCCCATTAGTGATTGGCCCTCGACGTGCTACACTCTACCTCCAATCTAGGTCAAGTTTGAGGCCATAAGGAGGTTTAGAGCTTCTTGATAGTGCCATCGAGATTATACTTTGACTCATAGATTATGACCATCGTCTTTTCCACTAATAGTAATTTTTGTACTTGGATGCTAGGAGAGCTTTTGCCTTGGCTCTCACCTCAACTCTAGTCTCCACTCTTGCATCTAGTGGGAACTTTTAGAGGTCAGTCATCACGAATCACTTTCTAGGGTGCCATCAATCGAAGTTGTTCCTGTGGTGGACATGGCATTGGCATTATAGAGTCTGAGGATGTTAGTGACCTACCCATCTTATTAATTAGAACCTATTTTAGCAATACTTTCAGATTGTATTTTATAGCTGACTCCATATGATTTGTAGGGTTTTTTTCTCATTCCAATAATTTCAGATTATTCTATGCATTTTGCAATTGCTATTTTGGTATACTGATCTTTCTACTAGCTAGACCTATTGACCTATTTTGGTCATTGATTACCATTAATATAATTTCATTTCCTTTCATTACTTAATGCCTATCCCGTGACACGTTCTTTCAGCCTTGCTTATAATGGTGCTCCTGTTGAAATATGATATCCCATGTGTGGTGCATAGACGACCAAGAACCCAACTTGTATAAGCACATGATGTTTGATAGTAAGGTCTTTGAGATGCCAATGTTTTCGAGTCTCTGGAAGAAAGCCTCCTGGGGGATGGAATCAAAAGCTTTCTGAAAGCCTACAAAACATCAGTAAACTTTCAAAGAGCGATGTCGTGCCTCCTCAATGATGGCCTTGAGTGTGAGGATGTGATCAATGGTTTGGTGCTCAGATCGGAATCCATCCTGCCCTCTGGCTCCAAGTTGCCTCCTCTCAAGCTCTCTAGAGAGCTTCAAATGGAGGACTATAGCATAAAGTTTGGAAAACATGTGGCCAACCATGATAGTCTTGTAGTTGTTGGGATCCATACTAGAGCCCAAATTGTGGATTGGGTGAATAATGTGATGTGACCAAGATTGTGGAAAACCCGTACATACCACACAGATGAATAAGTTGGCTAGATGGTTGTCCATAGCGAAATCCATCCTGCCCTCTGGCTCCAAGTGGCCTCCTCTGAAGCTCTCTAGAGAGCTTCAAATGGAGGACTATAGCATAAAGTTTGGAAAACGTGTGGCCAACTATGATAGTCTTGTAGTTGTTGGGATCCATACTAAAGCCCAAATTGTGGATTGGGTGAATAATGTGATGTGACCAAGATTGTGGAAAACCCGTACAGACTAGACAGATGAATAAGTTGGCTAGATGGTTGTCCGTAGCATGAAGACCCTGCTTGAAGAATTTTGTCTGGAACCCTTCCTCATTTGCTGCTTTGCTAGTGTTCATCATCCAAACAGATTCCTAGATATCTCGGTAGGAGAATAGGTGGCAAGAACGGGGGGAGAGGAGACCTGTATTGGGGGTTGCCCAGGTATATCGTGAAGGTAGGAGGTATATGTGTGAACATGGATTTAGGATCGGGAGGAAAAGGAGAGTGGTGAGGAAAGGAGTTGTGTCAAATTTTTTTATGGGAGTGGATAAGGGAAGCACACAACTAAAGTCTCCTTTAGGAAATGAAGAGGCGCTTTTTATGTCGGAGAAGGCTTTAGGAAATGGAGAGGCGCTTCTTATGGCAGTGGAAGCTTCTAAAGAATTTGCTATTAGTATGCTCTTTAGTTTTTGTTGAGTTTATTTGTGATAAAGTGCTTACCTTATTGCAATCTTTAAAGGTCTTAAATGAAAGCAACCTATAAATGCTATTTATAGTTAAGCTTGGGGTATATAGGTGTTATAGTTTGTATTCATCACTAATTTCGAGTTTTTGATAGATGGACAATTCTTATTGTGTTAGCTTTGTTTTGTACTTCTTTATGTGGATGGGTTGAAGAGTGTTAGTGAATTTTACAAGATCACAACTTTAATTGAAGAGTTGAGCTTTATTAAATAATGGAAATATAAAAACATTTTTCAAGAATTTATGGAAGAAGCTAGGGCCATTTCGTTAATGTTTACGAATAGAGACCTAAAATGGTTAAAGTTTTGTAGAATTTGTTAAACTAAAATTTAAAGTTTCTTGCTAGGTGAATAGTATGGAAGTGTTGTACATTTCATGTCATATATTTATGAACCATAAGTTAATAGTGACAAATATGACAGCTACATTTGAGAATTAATTAGTTTAGATGGACTAATATTGGGATTCATTTACCATTTAAACTAATATGTCATAGTTTTGTAGCATTTGTCAAACTAAAATTTAAAATTTCTTTCTAGGCGAATGGTGTAGTAGCGTTGTACGTTTCATGTCATATTTTTATGAAGCATAAGTTAATAGTGACAAATATGACACCAAAATTTGAGAAGTACTTAGTTTAGATGCCCTAATATTGGGCTTCATTACTATTTGTTTTCACATTGATCAAAGTGTAACAAATATTTCTTGATCTCTTTTGATTGACTTGTATAATCAATTTGCACTTTTACTTTGATAGGCTTTGTTTATTGTTTCTCATTTTATATTTGTTTTGTACCTAACAGGTTAGTGAAGAGGTTGAACGTGCTTTAGCCAAGTTGGGGCCTTCTAAATTTGGTGCAAGGTGTGTACATTATGAGTTTATTGGTTTTCCTTTCTGAGATTTTGTAAAAGGTTCCTTTACTCTACCTGATAAACTCTTATTGTCTATTTAAATCTCACAAAATCTTTTAAACCCTTAGAATAAGGGCATGTAGATCGTGTGCTTTTTAATGAACTTGTAGGATCTTGTCATCTCAAACTAAACATGGAAATCTCAATAGTGCACAAAACAATATTGGAGTTAGGTTATTAAAATGGTTGTATGTTAATTACAGTTAAGTTGAACTTTAGGTTACTCATGTTAAAAAATGTCGTGTCATATTTAGGTTAGCTTAAACATTTAATTAGGTTCAAAGTATGGGGATATGAACTATCACTTACTTAATGTGCCCACATAAAATATGTGTTTTGGAACATGAAGAATGCCATCCATATGGTTCTCTCTCTCAATTGTTGCATTGCGATTTCTACTGTTATGTGCATTGTCTAACATGGTATCAAACTTCAAAGCCACAGTAAGGGGTTGTCATAGTAAAACAGTCAAAGGTGAATATAGAGCCTATTTACAGTGGATGTTTCATCGCCCTGGACTTACCACTATAAATCTTGTGTCTCTAGTCTTGTTATTTAATTTGTTGTTGCTTTTCTATAGGAGTTAGTAGGATAGATATTTTTAATTCATGTTTTATGCTTTGCATGTCTAATGTTAAATTTCTTCAATCCCAATACAGGCATAGCTGGCTAGTTTGGCATAGCTGGCTAGTTTAGCATAGGCATATGACAAGAGATAAGTAGGATATAATTTTTTTATTATTTATATTTTGAAAGGAAAAACATATATAAAAAGAGCCTAAGTGAAAACTTAGGTAAAAGAGAACAATTAAAATTTCATTGAGAAAGTAATCCATTGGATAGTAGAGGTGCATATGGTCTAGAACAGGTTGGTAAGTGTGTGTAGGAGTAAGAGTTGAGACAGGTTGGGACAATCTTGAATTCTGAACTGTAATGATCAAAATAAGTGTGCATGAAAGTCAAAACTAGAAATGCACAATTTGGTTGACTCTCTCACAGACAACAAGAAGTTAGAGCAGTGGCCATTGTGTTTAATTGATCTCGTTTAATAGGGAAAGTGACTGATAACACGTGGATCTCCTCTCGTGGCACACAAGGTAGTGTGTAGCTTCCTTTTTGATGATGAATAGGTGGCACACAAGGCAGCGTGCATGTTGCCATTCTGTTGAAGAAGAGATCTATCCCTCTATATGGTGTGTGTTGTATGCTCGAGATCCATTAGGGGATATATTAACTACTTGCTTTCACCAACCGAGGAAGCCAGACATTTCAGTGTTTATTGACAAATAAAAGGCTCTTTTATTGAGGATATTATCCTAGATCTATTTGCTTGCATGATTGCTGATAGGAGAACACTTTTCATGTTCACCACTACAATGACATATAGCAGCATGGAGGGTGCATATTGTAGTGGATATTATTAGCTTTTTTGAGAAAGTTTCGTGGACAAATCAACAGCGTTCTTTATCTTACCAAAGGTTCTAAACTTATCATGGAAGGGATGAGGATAATTTCATAATTGTTTTATGGAAAATTTAAAGGAGGAAGAATTACTTTATAAAAGAGAAATTGGTGGACTCGAGAAGGGTTACGCCCACTTGGTACTTTTGATAGAGTGTTTCTTGTTGACTCATTCTCTCTTCCATCCTCTTTCTTTCCTACATTCTTCTTCTATCTCAGAAATTCTGATTGTATGAGCTTGCATTCATTGATATAAATAATTGTTTTTCCTTCACTTTCTCTAGAGATATTGCCTTACAGAAAGCGAAATGCAAAAGGGAGTCTAATCTGTGATCAAAAGGGAGTCTAATCTGTGATCATTGTGATTGTCTAATTCTCTTTGTGACTGATTTCTGCCGATTGATGTATTGCCTAGATTGTCATTGACAACTCTTGGTTAGTTTTGGTGGGTCCTTTTATTTCTGTGGATTGGTGTGTAAAGATTCTTGCAGTTTGTAGTTCTTTATGAGTTCAACATATGGTTTTCTCTGATAATTGTTTGCAAGATTGAGAGCAATTCTCCACTTCTCTAAATTTTTCATTCATCTCATCTTCTTTTTTCTCCCATCACTCACACATGTTTTGAGTTGACTTCTTAGATCGTGGAATAAGCACTGATTATTGGGACCAAGATTTATGAGCAATTTTCATTTATTTTATTGTTGGTTTTAATGTCTTATCTGCTATTTTTGTAGCATTTTCTTTGCAAATCAATAAAGCTTTATTTCCTGATTTAGTTATCTAGTTCGTTGGTTGGAGTATAAAATTTGCAGACCAACAAGTTTTCCTCTCAGATTGGTGAAGGATCTTACTTAGAGATTTTCTGTTACTGTTGCAGACTTTGCTGTTACAGTGGCAGAACAACAAAGACAGCATGCAAATTTGATAGCCCTGATTGCCGAATTTGAAGATTTCAGATCTGTATTCTAAGGGACTACCCTCTGGGACTAGCATGCACTAGTCTTGAATAGAGATTTCATCTTCCTTTTTCTCCATCACTCCCATGTCTTTTGAGTTGACTCCACAGTTTGTGGATTAGGCATATAGGTTGCTGGGACCAATTTTTATAAGATGAAACTTATTTATTTAATTGTTTTAAATGTTTATCTGTTGTTTGAAGAGCAATATTGATTCATATATGCAAGTTGCATTTGCAGATTTGAATGTTTACTTTGCCAATTTGACAAAGCTTTCACATGTAATTTTGATTTAGTGTTGCAGATCAATAAGTTGGAAGTTGGATTTGAGTGTTTCATTGCTTAAATTGGATATTAATATCTGACTTGGTAGGGAAACTCCCTAGAATCAGTGTACATTGATTCTGAAGTGAGAGCAGTGGTGTTGAGGACAATGTCCTTTGACTTCTGCCTCCCGCATGGTCAGTTGATCCGCTTTCAACTTTTCTGTCAGCTTTTCATTTCTTTTGTTTGTTGAACTGCTTCTTCATGTCCGTTCGGCTCATAGTTTTAAAAACCGGCAAACTGGAACCGGCCAGTTTTACCGGTTTGATGGCTGACCGGTTCGAACTGGTTAATAAACCGAACCAGCCGGCCGGTTTATGACGAATCCGGCTGGTTCCGTCATAAACCGGCTGGTTCGGTCCCTATAGTCATAAGAAAGGAGACAATGAACAGACATTCCAGGACATGAGACTGGCTTGGATAACAGGCGAAAGCAGGCGAACTAGAAACACGCTAAACCTGGAAAGCTCACTATCACAATGCTGCAACAACGCAGAAGATGGAAAATATCACTGTGGCAGAGCACTCCCATTCTCCCAAGCATTATATTCCCACAGAGGACACAAGCTTGATAACCAACTTCCTCATTACTAAATGAACGTAAGCTGAAAAGAATTCAATAACAACATGAACGAGGATAAGGATCTCAAACATACATTCAAGCCGTATGATTCTGCGTATGGAGTATCCCACATACAGGATCAAGTGTCAGTTGTTCATTTAAGGATCACTCAGAATTCACAGTTAACCTAAGAACTACCCAAATAATATCTACTAGTATTAACACATTGATGGAAAAGTAATAAACAATGAGCATTGCCTCTTAAATGTTGGGAGGAGGATTTAATGTTTTTAAAATTAAGAAATTTATAATTTATAATTATATTAAAGATTCAATGTTTTTAAAAGTTAGGGTCTTTATACTTGAGAATATTTACCTAGTTTTTAATTACACTAAAAATATTAATTATAATTGGTTCACTGAATTGCCTGTTTAACACTGATGTCCCAGTCTCATGTCCCGGTCCGTCATAAACAGCTAGTGCAACTTCAGAGCCTATAGTCACAGATGTCCCTGATGATGATGAGTTCGAGGCCGAGTTCGAGTCCGAGTCAGAGACAAAGGATGATGCATAGGGCGAGGATGCTCATGCCATTTCTACTTCTAGCAGTAGTGATGATTGATCGTTTATCATGTTGATCAATGAAATAGTGACTTGTAGTCTTGACTCTTGTCAGTATGTTATTTCCTGTTGTAGAGGCCATTTAGAGCCTATTATGTATTTATGTTCCAATCTCTAGATATGTATTGCACTTGGTGCCATTTTGATATATTCATGAGCATACTTTGGATATGTTGTCTCTAATTGTCTCTAATGCTTTGGAAACATGATTTAAAATCTTAAAAATATATATTTTTTCGTTAAAATTTAAATATTTTATGTATTTAAAAAAAACGAATCATTGAAACCTGTTCGACCAGTTCCGGTTGGACCCTCGACCGATTCTGGTGCCGGTTCCAGTTTTTAAAACTATGGTTCGGCTATTGATTTTTCTCCATCTCTGCGTGCTTCTTTATTCTATGATTGGATCTGCGCTTCTTCTTGTTGATGTTGATTTCTTTCTCTGTACATATTGTTTTTGTTCTCTGTTGAAACTTCATTTCCTTTTCTTATTCTTTCTCTATCTCTGTTCGGTCAACTCCCCAGTTTCGACTAGCTTCTGCTTTGCGAAATTCATCTTTATGTGTCTGATCCCAATCGACAATCATGATCTTTTGTGATGTCCTACTTTTGCTGGTCCCAGCCACTTAGGTTCAAAGATTAAAGAACCATCTTGGGACAATTATTCTACTGACTTTCCCTAACCAACTGCATTATTTGTTTTTCTTTTCTAATTTGTTTTTCAAGGATTTGCCTACCAGAAACTTCTGGTTGTCAGATAAGTCCCGGTCCAATGGTGCCACAAGGGTTTTCACCATTGAGCTTTGTTTTTTTGAGGATCAAGAATGGTACTTCTTTAGTCTAGCACCATTGACCACATTTTTCCAAAGCTTACCTTGGAGTGCTTTAATCTGTACAATGGCATTAGTCTTTATGTCCTCAATTAGATAAGGTCCAAGCCATGCTGTTTCCAGTTTTCTTGGCTTGTCCTTGATTCTGCTATCATACATGAGCACTAAGTATTCTATTCCAAATTCTTTCTTTCTCAGGTGTCTATCATGCCAAGCTTTCTGCTGTTGTTTCTGAACTTCTTGATGATGGAGTGCTACCATTCTTTCGTCTTCTAGCGCATTTAGCTAGTACACACTACAGTCAATCCTCCCTTGCTTGAGCTGAGTCAAACTCTAAAACTCTTGCCACTTTATCTACATCTGCTCTAAAGTGCAATGGCACTACTGCTTCTTGGCCATAGATCAATTTAAATGGAGTTTGTCCACTCAACTTGTTATTGGCAGTTCTATATGCCCAAAGAACAGCCGGTACTTTTTCATCCCAATCCGACCTGTCCACATTGCACATCTTTGTCAATCCCTTATATAAAATTTAATTAAATGACAACTGCTCCATTTCTTGGGGATGGTAAGGTGAACTTTTCTTGTGGTCTATCAGAAATTCTTTCATAAGTATATCTATAGTACTATTCATAAAGTATACCCTGGTCACTTACTGCTGTGTAACTAAATTTATTTTCTTTGATATGGCAGTTGCAAAGGTGCCCTAAAATAACGGTCATATGGGTCCCTGCCCTGCAAAGTCATCTAGGCCTACAATGACAGTGTCAAGCAGGGAACTGTATTTATATCTGTATCAATTTAGAAATTGTTTCCACCCTGAATGTCTTTGGTTTACTCCAAGTGCACCTTCCATCTGTGTAATAACTTAACTTTGCTCTTGTTTCCACTACTATGAATTTGTTGTTTTACGTCATGTTCTGGAATGTTGTCTTCAAAAATTTGTGCACAAGTTGACTTAACTGTTGTGGAGGCAAGTCCTCACAAAAGGGTTTGGAAGTGGTAAAAAATTGATTTTGAACATGGAATTTGTAATCTCTATGAAATATGGGCTTTTGCAATGACATATGAACCATTATGACTAAAATAACTCGTTGCCTCTTATGTTGAATACAAAAACATTTTCCATTTGTTACTTAATTTAATAGGATATTCCTTTGGTTTTGGAAACGAAGAAAACATGGTAAGCAAGTAAAGTTCAATTCAATAAGAAACTCAGTTTCACGCCTTGCAAGTTTTGGACAGTAAATTTATGTGTGGTTAAAGAAAAAGGCAGCCTATAAGAGTATCATGTAGTAAGCTTGCAAGCAACAGATTTATCAATGGATGGGTTAATCTGTTAAGGTTAGTGACATGCCACAAGGATCAACAGTTGTTTTAACCTATCTATGAAAAATAGTATCAAATTGTACTGAGATTTTGCATTCCCAATCAACAATATGGTACCCTTTGCCTTTGGAAATTCTTTCTTTTTGCAAGTGGGAAGTACTGTGTTGAGGAACGTAGGAAAGGTAGGTTATAATTGATTACATTCATCTTCTATACCTTGATCTGTTTGGTTTGACTAAAAGCGATGGAAAGCATTAATGCTTCTTTAGGGTATTTAAACATTGGTTTGAACTTTGGGCCATTAATGTTTAGTGGGCCTCCATTGTTGAGAATGTAGCAAGGAAGGTCTTCCATCATCATCACAGAGTCCTAGGATGATGGAGGACAATGAAACTTAGGCTAAGTCGATTAATTAAATGTTATCCTAGGTCTAACTTAGTAAAATAACTGTTGATATGTTATAATCTTTAGTAGATATGTGGAAAGCCCTAAGTGACCTCTACCAAAACAAAAATGAAAACAGAGTGATGGCTCTGCTCAAGAAACTGCGTGGAAGAAAGATGGCTAAAGGTGGGGGTGTAATACCTTATCTTACCAGGATAACACAAATTAGAGATGAACTTGCAGCAGTGGGAGAAATGACTGAAGATCTTGAGCTGGTGCGGATTGCACTAGATGGCTTTACTAAGTCATGGGACGTTTTTTGTCCGTGGTGTGTTAGCTCAAGAGAAGCTCCCTGTTTGACAGTGGCTGTGGGATGATTATGTGCAGGAAAAGATTGGAATTGGTCAAGTAGGACCATCTTGGANAGAGTGATGGCTCTGCTCAAGAAACTGCGTGGAAGAAAGATGGCTAAAGGTGGGGGTGTAATACCTTATCTTACCAGGAGAACACAAATTAGAGATGAACTTGCAGCAGTGGGAGAAATGACTGAAGATCTTGAGCTGGTGCGTATTGCACTAGATGGCTTTACTAAGTCATGGGACGTTTTTTGTCCGTGGTGTGTTAGCTCAAGAGAAGCTCCCTGTTTGACAGTGGCTGTGGGATGATTATGTGCAGGAAAAGATTGGAATTGGTCAAGTAGGACCATCTTGGAATTGGTCAAGTAGGTCAACTCAAGCAGAGGAGGAAGAAGGCTTCGCCCTTGCAGACAAAGCAAAGGGAAAGAAGAAGAGGAAGGTGGAAAGAAAAAACATTGACTTCTCAAAAGTCAAGTGTTTCCGGTGTCACAGTGTCCAGAGAGAGAAGAAGAAGCCATAGATGGCAGCTTCAACAGTAGTGGATGAGTTTGCCAAGTCATTTGAGGAGGATTTCTGCTTCATAGCCTGTATGTCTAGTACAACTGTTTCAAACAAGGTGGTTTGTAGACAGTGGTGCATCTTGTCATATGGCATGGCACATAGAGTGGTTTACCAGGCTACAAGAGGGAGGTGTAAATCTAGTCATTGTAATGTCCCAATTTTGGGACATTTAACATTATAGAGTGTTATGCCTACCAGAGTAGCCAGATAAGGGTGGCATAGAGTTCGGGAGATATTGAGGGGTTTTATTGGGCCCAACTTGCATCGTTCATCATCAAGATCCATTCCGCACAGCTTGGCTTTGGTTTTGTTGCATTTCGACGATTTTCGTAATTGAGAGTTATTATGGGTCATCTCTTTAATTAAATTCACTAAGAAGGTCATAATTGGCATATTACTTGGAGAAACCTCTTAGTGTAATAGCTCATTGGAATCGAGAGGGAGAGCATTACAGGATAAAATGATGAGAAGTGACTTTCAGTGGCCGGAGAAGCCATAGGATGGATAAATCACTTTTTAGAGGTAAAATGGTTAATTAATTAATTAATTTAATCAAGGCATAATGAAATAAAGTAAAAGTCACTTGGAGGGAAAAGGTCAACAACGAATTAGGGTTTCAAGAAGCTATAAAGGAAGGGTAAAACAACCTAATTTGGGATTATGCTATGTTATGATTTGATGTTGAGGTATTTGCAAAGGGGGAGGAAATCGACCCCCTTGTTGTTTTGTGGATTTCTGGAGGAAAGCACCACCATTGATCGGTTTCGGTGTTGAGAGACACACCCTAGCCTATTGGAGATACCATCCAGGTATTTCACCATGCATTACAGTGTCCAGTTCAGTGATTGCGTAGCTCATCCAGTGAGAGTGCAAGTGATTGAGAGAGGGTTTGTGTGGCCGCTTGAGACAGTTTCAGATCTGGCCGATTCCTTTCGACCCATTGGAGAGTTAGCCAGGGCACACCTATTGAGCAACATGTCGTCAGTTTCCGACAGTGGAATCTTCCGGAAAGCGGAAAACAATCATTTAGGGCACCTTTCGGGGAAGCACATTTGGGGTTCCAGAGGACATTCTGGGGGAGATCTGAGGAATCCCTTCTGACCCATTACAGAGGAGACCAGGACGATCGTTTTGAGCTATACATCGTTAGATTCTGTCGGTGGAATCTCTAGGGCGCACTCATTGAGCCTAGGAGGTGCGCAAACCCCCAGGGGGTGACATCCGAAGCTTCATAGGTCGGATCTTCAGTTCGACAACCATCGGGTTCAGTCTAGAGGCCAAGGCACATCATTTGAGACAGTTTCCAGCTCATTTCGACGGGTATCACCATCGAGGCGAGTTTTTCGGATTCTACAGCAGTACCGTGAGTTGCCAGACTGCTTTTTGCCGATCTATTTGTGCATGCGCATACCAACACCTATTCTTCTGGTCACAGGTATTTCTTATCTGTTATTTTGTATTCCAGTGACGATCCTTGAGATCTAACTGACGATTATCATATTTGCTTCCAGTTATTATTGTATTTCCTGCTTTTTCCAGCATTATATATATATCAGTGTGTTGTGTTGTCCTTATTTCGCATGCATTGTCTTATACTGCTAAATACCTAATAAACTGGAACACACAAGCAAAAACAATCGAGCATATTCACACAGTAACTCAAACGCAGTCAGAAACCCCCCAGAATATCAAATTCAGTAGCAAAACCATAGTCCAACAGTAGATATCTAGATCAGTTGGATTAGGGATATTTCAGTGGTATTAGAGTTGGTTTTCTTGCCAGCCTATGGGGAAAATCAGATAAGGATGTAGATACATCATTACGAGCGAGTGGATTGACAGGAGCACAGATAGAGCCTATACCCATTAGATGTAGGGAGCGTTGCTACAGTTGCAAAGTGCCTTGGAAGCCAAATCACAGATGCAGGGGTAAAGGGAAGGTGCACATTGTTGAGGTGCACTATGACAACGAGGATGAGGAGATGCATGTGAATGCAACCATAGATGCCTATTTAGAGCAATCCGATAAGGCTAGTGACTCTTGCGTATCCGAGGGACAATTGGATGGAAAGGATGATAKCACATGTCCTTCATCTTCCCCATYGGGCAATGTTGAGGATTCAACACTTCAGCATAGTGGTGACACTTGTGAGGATCCATATGTGTTGCCACTTAGACATGATGAGATTAGGGGGTTGGATGACCTACCTGTGGGTGTAGACATGGCTTCCAGGAAGCCATGTATGGAGGATGATGAGCTTCCTATGATGAGCGAGCGACATTTTTCAGCTTCCTATGATGAGCGAGCGACATTTTTCAGCTTCTCAGTCACCTATGCTAGCCACAACACATGAGGATATCAGTGGCATTCCTGATATTGTAGAGGAGCCTTATGTGGGGATTGTACACAAGGGACATGTGGATCTGTAGACCCAAGAGGAGAGGTATGGCTTGGAGTTAGTTGACCTTACACATACCTATCAGTATGAGGAGAGTGAGTCACCACTCTTGGAGATTCCATTGATGGACCAGGTTGTGGAGACTCACACCTTGTTGGGACACTTACTCCCAGAATTGATCTATAGTGATGAGGATGCACTCCTTATTGGTTGGGATGACCGTAGCACGTGTCTGGACACATCTGTATGGGATCCAGGCGCAGATGATATTAGTAGGGTGAGTGCACAGGAGGGTACAACCGTCCATAAAGGATACAGTGCGATTCAGATGCGGGTTGCAGTTGTTGATGGCGTGCAATGGCATACAGGAGGACTCAGTAGCACAGTGGACAGTGGGCAGTTCAATACCTTATCTTTTGAGGAGTGTGTTGTTGAGGATTCCATTATTGACGCTAACAGTGAGAGGCATGAGGTTGCACCTCAACAGGGTTGTGATCAGGGGTCACGACACTTGACAGGACAATTGAGAGTCAGTGAGGACATGATCATGGCAACCACTAGATGCATTGATGATACACACGCATTGGTGGCATGTTATTGTTGGAGGGCCTTGATGGCACATGATAGTTTAGATAGGGGACTTTCCATTGATGATTTCCATACACTCATGAAGAGAGTGATCGTGATGAGGGCCGACTACCAACAATTATTGATGGATAGAGATTACCTATTGGAGATTGGCGAGATGTATCACATGGCACTGAGGGAGCAGGAGGTTGAGGTGAACCGACTCACTCATGAGTTGGTGAGCACACGAGGATTCTTAGAAGGCTCACAGACAACCCTTCAAGAATCAGAGTCCAGATTAGATGAGCTCCTTGAGGAGACTGGTCAGAGACACACTATATCTATCTCGGCAGAGAGTCAGATATGTTCCTCAATTACATTGCTGGAGGATGTTCGGGTGTCATAGGGGCCACCATTCATGGGTAGTTCTGAGACAATCGATCATACACATACACATGAGGATTCTAGAGCCAGGGGAAGTTATGAGGACACTTTCATTTGTGTTCCAGGATTGGTTGATATTCACACAGGGGTTGATCTGGCAGTACACCTTGGACATATGATGATGAGAGAGATGTACAGTGGGATTCATGGGGATGCATTGGATTGCAGGGAGGAGACACAGTTAGTGGAGCATGGAGATTCCTCCCCCCTGCAACAACACATAGTTCTGGGAGATCACCTTCACTGTAGCAACGACTATATGAGTGAAGATGGAGGGAGAGTGATTGACCAACAGTTTGTGGAGTTATCTATTGTTGTATCTGATAGTTAGAGTTTAGACGATTATTCACCATGGGTGCTAGTGGATGAGTTTTTGGTCCAATCCTGGTGCATATGATACTTTCTAGTCCTACAGTCGGTTATATATGTTTCTGTTAGCTTTTCTCGATACTTTCATCATTGACAACAACATAGGGGGAGATAAACAATGGCAGGGGACATGGAGAGTTGGTAGGCCGAGATCACTTGACAGTAGTGTCTTTATTGAATACAGCAGGATAGGGGTGGATGATCAGAAACAGACAGTTGAGACCTTGGGCATGATGGTGAGCATCTTAGGCCATGGGATAGCAGATATCTCAGAGGGTGACACAAATTCAGATTCTCATTGGGATGAGGATGGAGGGCTTCCGACAGTTATCAGTATGACACCTGAGCAGTTAGTGGGGATTGGAAGTGATGAACTTCCAATTTTTCCATAGGTTTCGGGAGTCCATTTGGTTAGTGGGTTGTTTCATCTTATGATGGCCCAGGTTGCGCCAAAGAGCAACATACTTCACTCTTGGATGGTTTTGGGAGGGCTTGCAGGGACTTGTTCTATGTGGCGAGACAAGTTCTTCCTATTGATACTCATGATCGAGTATGGAGGTGGTTGGGCAGATGTTGATTCTACAGAGATACCTTTACAGGTTCATCTTCTTGACAACATGCCCAATTTTCACAGGTATTTCAACATGAGGATCTAGGAGTGGAGGATCCATTATGTATACTTTGAGCAGACAGTAATGATTAGAGTAGTGCAGCGTCCGCATGATGTTCCCTGTAAGAGGCTAGCATGGGACCCTGGAATTACAGGGCTGGGCATTTCTTTGACTGATGGAGACGAGTGGATCTTTGCAAGGGGAAGTCACTTTGACTTTCCAGTGAGCTTCAATATTGGGGGGAACACGCCACTTGTTGGTGATTCGTTGAGGTCTTGTAGTACCTCACTATGGCAACAACATGTCCAGTTGGTGGAGGTCGTGTTGTGGTTGGTACGGTCTTGGAGGACATACTCATTTCGGGTTGAGACCGTGTTGTTATTTGCAGGAGACTCATGGTATTGATATGTTACAGGACTATATTTCATGAGGCATTGCAGTTCACATTCTGATATGGGATCCAGGGATTGGAGTGCTTGGTAGTTCAGTGTTTGATGGAGTTGAGTGTCGAGTAGAGTGGTTGCTCGGGGAGTTGGCTGAGATTCTTTGGCCATTGATCATTCTACTCATCAGGAGCACGTGGGTGTCGTGCATGGTGAGCACTTGGAGAGGCCACATCTTGAGGGGAGTCTACCTTGTGTCACTCAGGTGGATATGGGACCCCAGTATCATATGTAGTTGGATTTGTTGATTTGGTACCTGAGGAGGTGTTCCCCATGTGTTATCCCTTCTTAGCACATGTGGGAGAGACATTTGCCTTTGTCCTATGTACTTTATGTTCTATTTTGTACTTGACTTTGGTTNTGTTGTTTATTGGGAAAGTATATGTAAAATTAATCTAACATAAAACTACTTGCAAGGGCACCCAATCACTGAAACAACAACCATAATATATCAGCAAAACAAAACTACAGTTGGCTGTCATAAAACAGCAGTAAACATTTTTATAACAGCAGAGAAACTTAGTCAAAGACAGACCAAGAAGACTGCTGATAGTTCCTGGATTTTCTACAGGATTCAGTTATTGCTTGAGGACAAGCAATATTCCGGCAGGGAGGACTGTAATGTCCCCATTTTGGGACATTTAACATTATAGAGTGTTATGCCTACCGGAGTAGCCAAATAGGGGTGACAGAGAGTTCGAGAGATATTGAGGGGTTTTATTGGGCTCGACTTGCATCGTTCATCATCATGATCCATTTCGCACAACTTGTCTTTGGTTTTGTTGCATTTTGACGATTTCCGTAATTTTGAGTTATTATGGGTCATATCTTAATTAAATTCATTGAGAAGGTCATAATCGACATATTACTTGGAGAAACCTCTTAGTGTAATAACTCATTGGAATAGAGAGGGAGAGCATTGCAAGATAAGATGATGAGAAGTGACTTTCAGTGGCCGGAGAAGCCATAAGGATGGATAAATCACTTTTTAGAGGTAAAATGGTTAATGAATTAAGTGATTTAATCAAGGCATAATGAAATAAAGTAAAAGTCACTTGGAGGGAAAATGTCAACAACGAATTAGGGTTTCAGGAAGCTATAAAGGAAGGGTAAAGCAACCTAATTCGAGATTATGCTATGTTATGTTTTGATGTTGAGGTATTTGCAAAGGAGGAGGAAATCGACCCCCGTGTTGTTTTGTGGATTTCTGGAGGAAACCACCACCATTGATTGGTTTCGGTGTTGAGAGACACACCCTATCCTATCGGAGATACCATCCAGGTATTTCACCGTGCATTACAGTGTCCAGTTCAGTGATTGCGCAACTCATCCAATGAGGGCGCAAGTGATTGAGAGAGGGTTTGTGCGGCTGCTTGAGATAGTTTTAGATCTGGCTGATTCCTTCCGATCGATTAGAGAGTTAGCCAGGGCACACCTATTGAGCCACCTGTCTTCAGTTTTCGACGGTAGAATCTTCCGGAAAGCGGAAAACAGTCATTTAGGGCACAACTCTTGGGGAAGCACATTTGGGGTTCCAGGGGACATTCTGGGGCAGATTTGAGGAATCCCTTCCGACC
The DNA here is from genome assembly GCA_010110895.2 of Picea sitchensis. Classification (NCBI taxonomy): domain Eukaryota; kingdom Viridiplantae; phylum Streptophyta; class Pinopsida; order Pinales; family Pinaceae; genus Picea; species Picea sitchensis. The sequence goes on from SNQJ01S0027896.1 coordinate 92,420, forward strand.
CATTATAGAGGAGACCAAGACGATCGTTTTGAGCTATACATCGTCAGATTCCGCCGGTGGAATCTTTAGCTGCCAGACTGCTTTTTGCTGATCTATCCGTGCATGCGCATACCAACACCTATTCTTCTGGTCACGGGTATTTCTTATCTGTGATTTTGAATTCCAGTGACGATCCATGAGATCTAACTGACGATTATCATATCTGCTTCCAGTTATTATTGTATTTCCTGCTTTTTCCAGCATTATATATATTAATATGTTGTGTTGTCCTTATTTCGCATGCATTGTCTTAATCTGCTAAATACCTAATAAACTGAAACACACATGCAAAAACAACCGAGCATATTCACACAGTAACTCAAACGTAGTCAGAAAATCCTAGAGTATCATATTCAGTAGAAAAACCATAGTTCAACAATAGATATCCAAATCAGCTGGATCAGGGATATTTCAGTCATTGAGCTAGGGGATGACGGGCCCTATAAGGCGCAAGGAGTTGGCACAATCTCATTTCAGAGGGAGTCCGGGAAACCACTACGTTTTAGTGATGTGTTATATGTTCCAGGGTTGACCAAGAACCTCGTCTTAGTCTGTACTCTTGAGGATAAGGGATATGGGATCACTTTCCGTAAAGGAAAGGTGTTCATCAGACCGGGTGGGTCAGGTGAGAAGATGGACAGGATGATTAGGGTTTGAGAGGAGGTCTACAGGTTACAGGTTCAGCCAGGGAGAGCATTAGCGAGGTTCACCACAAATATAGGTGAGTTGTGGCACAGGAGGATGGCACATATTCATTTTGGTGCTTTGGGGCACTTGAGGGAGGCAGTCACTGGATTGCCTAAGATTACAGCTGAGAGTCATGACCCTTGCAAGGGTTGTGCGTTTGGCAAGTATGCCCGAAAACCCTTTCCATCTAGCAAGCACAGGTCCAAGGGAGTACTGGATCTGATACACTCTGACGTATGTGGGCCGATGAGTGTGGAGTCAGTAAGTGGCTTCAAATACTTTGTCTTGTTTATTGATGACTACTCCAGGAAGACTTGGATTTACTTTCTAAAGACCAAGGATGAGCTCTTTGGGAGGTTTCAAGAGTTTAGAGCTCTGGTGGAAAACCAGACTGGGAGGAAGATTCAAGTCTTAAGATCGGATAATGGGGGAGAGTGCACCTCCAAGGAGTTCGAGGATTATTGCACATCAATAGAGATTAAGAAGGAACTCACAGTTCCTTACAATCCTTAACAGAATGGAGTGGCTGAGAGAAAGAACAAGACTGTGGTTGGAACAACACGAGCTATGATTCATGATCAGGGACTGCCATTGTTCTTATGGGCAAAAGCTAGCAGAGCTGCAATATATTTCCAGAATAGGCGTCCCCACACAGATTTGGGGAAGCAAACACCCGAGGAGACATTTTCAGGTACTAGGCCAGATGTGAGTCATATTCACATCTGGTGCAGTGTATGTTACTGTCATGCCCCTTTAGAGAAGAGGACAAAGCTGGATCCTACAACGGTGAAGGGGTTACTTGTTGGTTACAGTGAGGCTTCCAAAGCCTACATGATCTATGTGTTAGAATGTGCTCGTTAAAAAGGTGCATTTTTCCATAGAGACTCCCAACCATAGGCTGAAGCCACCCTTCGAGCACCTTAACCTTGACAGAGAATCATTTCGGAAGCAAACCCTAGGCTAGATAGCCAAACAAAGGGTAGTGCACCTTTCTCCAAGGATATCGTACCAAACAAGAGCTGATCAGATAGTCCAAACCATAGCCAAGAGATAGTCCAAGTCAAAACGAAATCTGCTAGCTGCAGCAGCTGCAACGACAACTCTCCTCCAAACTTGCGCACAAAACTGCCCAACTGCAGTGTGCACAAGTGAGCTCTGCAGTTCTGAGAATGCTAGCCAGAATGAAAGACTGGCCTCCTGTATTTATACTAAATCTGGCAGACTGCCTGGGTCGACTTCTTATTCTGGGTACTAATTCTTTAGTATATATTATTTCCTTTAGCCGACTTCTTCTCTTGGAGACTAATAACATAATACAAGTCATTCCCTTGAGCCGACTTGTCTTCTAGGGTTATTAACCAATCAATTAGGGTTTCTTCTTGCTTCCCGAAATATTCTATTCTCGTCAGGTTTACACGTGGAGGTAAATACCTCTCGTTGCTACCATAATATCAACACTCCCTCCTAGCCAGGGAGGTATTACAGGTAATGGTCTTGAGCACAAACATACCACTTACCCGCTCGCATCAACATAGTTGTATAGACTATCTTGTGATTAGTTCATGAGCACCATCTTCACTATCAATGTCATCAACTGCATCATCTCTCGAAACCATACTCCATTTGAGTAATCAGACATGATGCTGGATAAGTCACTCACTCCATAGAGTAACACAAGAACCATCCTTCTAATCCAGACATATGTCCTAGAAGAATAAATGTCCTGGACC
>SNQJ01S0027897.1:28269-41553 GCA_010110895.2 Picea sitchensis
GAAAGAAATGTACAGAGACTGTAAAAATACAGAGTGAAAGACTCGCTAGAATGGTGGCAGCTTATCTCTGAGAAGAGATGTGACGGCTACTCGCATTCGCAAGAAGATGATTACAATGAGGCTCGGAAGACCTTTTTACAATAAGCAGGAATGCCAAAAACCCTATACATCCAAAAACCTAACCTTGGGAGATGAAGCGCCAAAAGTCATGTGGGCCCCGTTTGGGTAAGTTAGTGTATCAACTTCCCGGGGTCGTAACTTTTGCATACGATCTCCGTTTTAGGCGTATGATAGCTCGTTGGAAAGATCTATCCGAGAACTACAACTTTTGGAGGAGCGATCCATGTTGTTCCCCATTTTCTCAAAAAAACATCGTTTAGGGCCTCAAAATGGCCCCGGAAGTTAAAAACTGCTAAAAATAGTAAATTACCAAAATTGCCAGAAACATATTTTGGGCCAGTTGGAGAAGGTGGGTGGCCACCGATATCCACCTGGATCATCCGTACATGTTATTTTTTTATTTTGTCCAAAGATATGTTCATATAATTTTATAAATTCATGTTCTATACCACTTTGAATTTTATCATATTATTTATGAGCAATATTCTAAAATTGAACATATATGGATGTCAAATCCTCATCCACTGTTACGTATTTAACTTATGCACTGGTCCTGCATTCCTTAAAGTTACTTTACGTATTTAACTTATGCATTGGTCCTTCATTCCTTAAAGTTACTTGTAAATTGAAAATGATCCAACATAGTTTCTTTTTTACAAAGGTATGATAATATATTATTACAATGAACTCCAAGTTCACACCAAGTGTCTCATCCATTATCTCCTTACTATCTTTCTAGAGGTTGGACTTATGTATAAGTTCCATTCTTAATGGGGTAGTTGATACTAACCAATGCATGATAATAACAATTGTTTTTCTCTAGTTTTGATTTGATGTTCGCTCCCCAAACTTAATCTTGGGTAGTTCCTATCTCAAAAGTATGTGTTGGAAGTAGGTGCAAGTGAAAATCTACCTAAAGTGTATACTTGACGCAGACGTCACCTTTGCCTCAACAAAGCCTCTGCGCTAACCTCTCGGTCTTAATGGATCATTCTAACTTCACCTTCAAACCGAAGTGGCTCTTTCGATTCCTCACTAGAATCTCTGTTAAAAACCCAATTCACAAGTCCTCCCTTTTCCCCTGTCACAGCTTCTGCGCATACCTGGTCTCTTCCCGATAGGAATTTTGGGTTTCAGGATTTCGCGATCCCTATTGTCGAGAACCTCAACCATCTCAATCCCCCGATCTCCAATATTCCGATATACCAAAATGGCTCTAACTTCGACTGGCCCCCTAGGCTATACCTTTGGTCCACATGACCTTCCCTTATATGACCGCGGTCCCTTTCGGGGTTTCGCGACTCAAGTGCCCGACCTCTGGGTCTCTGGACTCTCGAATTTCTGAGTCCCGAAGTGCCAAGATGCCCTTCCCTTTCAGGATCCTCCCCTGGACTCCTAGGTTGTTGCCATGTGTCCCCTCGAGGTGGACGGTCCTCGTCACTTCGCGATTTCGGGAACCAAAATTCTTATGGGTTCTTTCCCTAAGAACTCTCGAAGTTTTGATTCTCGACCTTTTATATGCTGAAATGATGTCAGCCGGCCCCACACCGGAGCTTTCCAACTTGTCGAGGTTTCGTACTTCGCGGTTCTGAAATGTGTGTGTTTCCTGTCTTCAGGATTCGCGAAATGCTGAATCCCAAAATTTCGACGGCTTCCGATCTTCACCACATGTCCCAACCAATGGATGGTCTTTGATCATTCAAAATTTCACGAAGTCAAATGTCGATGTCCTCCTGTCCTCCTGAACCCCAAAAATTTGACATACAAAGTGTCGACAGACTCTTGATCGTCGCCACCTGTCTCTCCTGATGGACGATCCTGATTCATTATTGGGATTTTGTGACTTGCGATTCCCCGATGTCGCAGTTTCTCTGTCAACTTAAAACCCCAGTAACTGAAATACCGACGGGTGCTTGATCTCCGCAACGTGTCTCTTCAAGATGGATGGTCCAGATCAAAATCGGGGTTTTCACTATAAAGTGACCTGATCTCCTATCCTCTAGACTCCCGATATTCTAAACTCCGATATCCCGATGCCTTTTGGGACCTACACCCTGCCTGTGAGAGTTTAACCCTCATGCAACTTTTGTCGGATCCTACAGCTGACGGGTAACTAGGTGAGGATACAACGACCCACAATCTCCTAAGCTTGAAACTCTGGTAACAACCGTAACCTCCTTGCTTCTCTATCAAATCGGACAGCTGGAGAGATTTCACAATTCTTCTACAAAGAATTCTAACCGTTCATCTCTTCCCTTCGATGGCTTCATAGGTTTGAGTCCCTCTGAGAGTTTCCACGACTTCGAGTCTTTCAAAAAACTCCTGCACGCACTCCTTGCTGAAAACCTTCAAACATTTCAGTGTTGAACACCTTCGACTTCGTGCACTCCTTGCAACAACAGTCCTTCAATAGTTTCTCGGGTTTCAAACCCTAGATTCAAGCTTGGTCTATGCACACATTGCATGACTCCTGTGCCTAACTGCACCTTTGAAGAAATGAGAACAAAAGCTAACCTATCTGAGCTTTCAGAGACAAGACCTCTGAACCCCTTTTGTCAACGCACTCCTTGCGAACAATTCAATTGCACTCCTTGTAGGAACCCTCGCTCAGATAGAGAAACAATTGAAACTCATTTCCTAACTCTTTCTCTCTCAGACTTCAAGAATTTAACAAGAAATCATCAATACATAGCATAGAAAAGCAAATTTATAACAAAAAGAGTAAAATTATGGACATACCATTCAGCATACACATACAAGAAACAACTACAACACCATGAATCTAAATTAAGACTTCTTCTATTAACTTAATCTATGTACATGGGTGTTTCTCAATTATAGTTTCTTTGTTCCAGCTCTGTATGCTCTCTTCTCCTTCTTGGTAATGTTCTTCACTACTCTACTCTCAATTGGCATCCTCCTTCTATGTTACAATTACACAATGAGGGTGTCTATATCTGTTTTCCCTCCACTCCTAAAACTGTCTAATCAGAGAATTCAAAGCTACCTACTAACATAAATGACGTCTACTTACTATGGACAAGAGCAAACCGCTCAAGGTCATTTACAATATATAAGTATGCCTCTCCTTAGCTGTTACATTTACATTTGGCACATCTATCTTCAAAAGTTTTTAAACAATTTGTCATGTGCCTAAAATGCATTGGCGCTTGCCTCACACTCACTTGACATTGGCGATTCTCCTGCATCATACTCCCTCACTTGAAAATTTTCATGGGCTCCTATCCGTGAGCTCTCGCACGGTCTATCCGTGCTTCTGGATCTCTGCTTCATTTTCCCAGTTGGAATCTTCAACTAGATGTCCCTTCCACTTGACTAAGTATTCAAAGTATTGTTTTCTTCTAGTCTTCTTGCTAACTCTTTTGTCTAGTATTCTTTCCATCCGTGGCTTCTCAGCAACAGGCATCTACTTTGTCCACTGGATCTCTGGTTGTTCATCACTTGTTCCTACTTCCCTAGTTTTGTATGGGTACAAATCTAAGATATTTGAATATCGGAGAAATTTCGATCCCATCAGGTAATTCAATCTCATAAGCATTTGCTCCAAATTTCTTCAAGACCTTACATGGTCCAATCTTCTTCATCTTCAGTTTGTTATATGTCCCCTTCGGGAACCTTTCCTTTCTCAGATGTGCCAGAATCAAATCACCAACCTCAAACTGAAGTTGTCTCCTGTGTTGATCTGCTCTTCATTTATACTCCTGGCTCGAGTTCTATAAACACTCCTTCACCTGGTTATGAAGTTCTTTCATCGCCTCTGTGAAGTCTTCTGCACTAGTGCTCCTAGTCACAATCTGTTCTGAATCCCTCAGCTCAGAAATTCCTCTCGGTTGCATGCCATAAAAAATTTGAAATGGAATTTGTCCTGTGCTTCTCTTAACTGAGTCATTATAAGCAAACTCTGCCTATGGTAATATGTTGTCCCATTGGTTGTGGTGTTCTGTCACCAAGCTCCTCAACAAGTCTCCTAAACTCCTATTTACCACTTCTATCTTTCCATCCATCTGAGGATGATAAGCTGAAATGAACGACAAGTTAGTTCCCAACTTCTTCCATAAGGTCCTCCAGAAGTGTCCCAAGAACTTAGTGTCTCGATCCAAAACTATGCTCCTTGGTAAGTCATGAAGTCGAATGACTTCTTTGAAAAACAGATTCACAATGTGAGTTGCGTCACTAGTTTTCTGACATGGAATAAAGTGTGCCATTTTGGAAAATCTATCCACCAACACAAAGATTGAGTCAAACCCTCTTTGTGTTCTTGGCAACCCCAATATGAAATCCATGCTGACTGCATCCCACGGCCTCTCAGGTATTGGCAATGGTTGATAAAATCCTGCATTCTGTCTCTTTCCTTTCGAATGCTGGCAAATTTTGCATCTGTCCAAGAATCTCTTGACATCTACTCACATTCCCGGCCAAAAATATGACTCATTCAGTTTTGAAAATGTCTTGTCGTGACCAAAGTGCCCGGCCAATCCTCCACTGTGTTTCTCCTTCAACAAATTTTCCATCATGGAGCATTTTGGAATAAAAATTTGATTACCTTTAAACAACAATCCTTCCTGGTTTATGTATTCTTTCCATTGGTTTTTATCTCTGAGAATTGGATTCTCAGCTACTTCATATGCCTTCTTAAAATCTAGATCATCTCTGTACATGTTCCTGAGGTCATCAAAACCCAGTGTTTTAACTTTGAACTCCTGCAACAACAAACATTTCCTGCTCAAAGCATCAACAACCTTGTTAGCAGTTCCAGAAATATTCTTAATTACAAAAGTAAAGTTCTGCATGTATTCAACCCATTTTACATGTCTTTGATTCAACTTTTCCTGTTGAGTCACAAACTGCAGTGCATGATTGTCACTGTATAAGATAAACTCCTTCGGAATCAAATAGTGTTTCCACTTATTCAATTCCTGAATGATAGCATAGAAATCCTTGTCATATGTGGAGTACTTCAGCTTCGCTTCATTTAGCTTCTTGCTGAAGTATGTTATAGGCCTGTCTTCTTGACTCAAGACTACCCCTATTGCAAATCCACTTGCATCGCATTTCACTTGAAATGTTTTTTGGAAATCAGGCAACACCAAAATTGGTTGTTCCGTGATTTTCCTTTTCAACAGATTAAAACTCTTCTTAGCCTCTTCTATCCAGTGAAAATATTTGTGTCTTTTCTTCACTGTGTCCATCATCGGTGCACTAATTCCACTGAAATTCCTGATGAACTTCTGGTAGAAACTAGCCAATCCGTGAAAACTTCTCACCTCAAATATGCTCTTCGATGATGGCCAATTCTTGATCACCTCCACCTTATCTAGATCCATCCTCAATTTATTTGCAGAAATAACAAAGCCCAAATAGATGAGCTTTGTCTTCATGAATGACGATTTCTTCATATTTATCAGCAACTTCTCTTGCTGTAATCTCTTCATCACTATAGCTAAGTGTTTTAGATGCTCTGCCTCTGTTTGACTGAAGATCAATATATCATCCAGATACACAATGAAAATTTTTCCGATGAACTCCTTCAAGACTTCGTTCATCAACCTCATGAAGGTACTCGGTGCATTTGTTAACCCAAATGGAATAACAAGCCATTCATACAACCCTTCGTTAGTCTTGAAGGTTGTTTTCCATTCATCACATTCCCTCATACGAATCTGGTGATATCCACTTTTTAAATCAATCTTCGAAAAAAAAAATTCTCCACTTAAGAAATCCATCAGATCATCCATCCTTGGCAATGAAAATATATACCTGATGGTTATCTTGTTGATTTCCCTTGAATCAGTACACATCCTCCAGCCTCCATCTTTCTTTGGACTGAGTACTATCAGAACAACACATGGACTCAAGCTTTCTCTAACCAACCCTTTATCTAACAAATCCTGGACTTGTCTTTTGACCTCTTCATTCTCCTGCGGTGTTAATCTGTACACTGCTTTGTTTGGTAAAATGGCTCCATGTATGATATCAATATGATGACTCACACTCCTGATTGGTGGCAACGAACGAGGTAGTTCGTCCACTACTATGTCAGCGAACTCTTTCAGCAGTTCTTGAACCTCTTCTGGTAAATCATCTATCCTTGTGCTAGTTAAGACAAGCATTGGCTTCCTAACCACAATGAATTGTGGTTCCTCCTTCTTCTTGACCTCATTAAGGAGTTCCTTTCCACTCATGGGAAGTACAATGTTACTTACTTCAAGTTTCACTTCTTTGTCTTTGATTAGAAGCAACATGTGAGTTCTCCCATTCTTTTCTAGGGTGTATGTGTTCATCCTCCCATCATGAATCACATTTCTATCATATTGCCACGATCTACCCAAAAATAAATGACAAACATCCATGGGAATAACATCATAGAGTATATTATCATTAAATCCTCCTATCTTAAATTCAACTAAACATTGTTTAGTGACATTTACCTGATGTCCCTTTTGTAGCCATGAAACTCTATATGGACTTGGATGTTCAATCGTCTCCAGCTCCAGATTTTTTACCATCTTTGTTGAAATGAGATTATCCATGCTACCACTGTCCACAATGACCTTGCATACCCTGTCCTTGGTTTTGCAAGCAGTCCGAAAAAGTCTATTTCTTTGGACTGAACTCTCCACCTCCTTCTCTGGTGTTAAGAGAACATTCTGCATCATCAACGATCTTTCACCTTCAACATCCTTTGCCTCAACATTCCACCTCTATGCTTCGACGATGTGAGTCTCTCCACTCTCTTTCTTCTTGTCTGGACATTCATAAGATTTGTGTCCATTTTTTCCACACGTGAAGCACTTTATTACTCCACCTCTTCCTCTTCCTCTACCTCTAGTACGAGGAAAAATATTATTATCAGCATAATCTCCTCTTTGTTCGGTATGTTTCCCTCTCTGTTCAACATATTTCCCTTGCTGTGAGGTTCCACCCCTTTCAATTTGGGTCTGAGGTTTCTTCCATTCCTCCTTGGGTTTCTGATTTTTATCTTGGACAATTGATTTTCCCCTACCTTGACTTCTGCCTCGGCCTCTTTGACCCTGCTTTCGGCTCATCTTCTCTTCAACCTTTAGAGCCATCTGATAAGCATCTTCCACTGTTCGGATGGTTACCATGCTCATCTCATCCTGAATGCCGTATCTTAATCCATTCATGTACCTGGCAACCTTTTCATCATCACTTTCCTGATGACCTACCCTGATGTTCAGCCTATAGAATTCTTCAATATATTCCTTCACTGTCATCAGCTTCTGTCTCAAATTATGCATTCTTCGAAACAGAGTAATCTAGTAATCTCTGGGAATGAATTTTTCCTTCATCTTTGCAATCATCCTATCCCAACTCTTGATTTTCTACTTGCCTTTGCAGCATCTGCCAGCTTGTATTTCATCCCACCATAATGTTGCATGTCTTTTCAGCCTTGTGATGGCATGTTTGACCTTCTTGTCTTCTTCAACATCTTCATAGTCGAAATAAGTGTCCAGATCTCTAATCCAGTCTAGAAGCTCTTCAGCATCTAGGTTTCCTTCATAAACTGGGATGTCCATTTTTGCCCTGGCACCCATCCTTGCGACAACTTTAATCAAGTGTTCATTTGTGGAATCTTCCACTGAAACCTCTTCTTCTTCATGTTCAACTTCATTTTCGCTTTCGGAATCACTAAGATCACCAATACCGACTGTGTGTCTCTATGTTGTCTCCATGTCCTCAAGTCTGGTGCGTAAATCACACATTTCTCTTGCCATGGCTGGGTCAGGCACCTGCCAACCTCTTCTTCTTGGTATTTCCCTTTCCTCTGGTGGATCAGGTGTTTTCATGTCCCTTCTTCTTGGTGGCACGACAAATTTTCCTCTTCCTTGCTACAGAAAGCAAAGAACCCTTTCTGGGCTCTGATACCAAACCTGACGCAGACGTCACCTTTACCTCAACAAAGCCTCTACGCTGACCTCCCGGTCTTAATGGATCGTTCTAACATCACCTTCAAACCAAAGTGTCTCTTTTGATTCCTCACTAGAGTCTCTATTAAAAACCCAATTCACAGGTCCTCCCTTTTCCCCTGTCACATCTTTTGCGCATACCTGGTCTCTTCCCGACAGGAATTTTGGGTTTTGGGATTTTGCGATCCCTGTTGTCGAGAACCTCAACCTTCTCGATCCCCCGATCTCTGATATGTCGATATACCAAAATGGCTCTAACTTCAACTGGCCCCCTGGGCTATACCTTTGGTCCACATGACCTTCCCTTATATGACCGTGGTCCCTTTCGGGGTTTCGCGACTCAAGCGCTCAACCTCTGGGTCTCTCGACTCCCAAATTTTTGAGTCCCAAAGTACCAAGATTCCCTTCCCTTTTGGGATCCTCCCCTGGAATCCTAGGTTGTTGCCATGTGTCCCCTCGAGGTGGACGGTCCTCGTCACTTCACGGTTTTGAGAACCAAAATGCTTATGGGTTCTTTCCCTCGAAACTCATGAAGTTCTAATTCCTGACCTTTTATATGCTGAAATGACGTCAGTCGGCCCCACATCAGAGCTTTCCACCTTGTCGAGGTTTCGGACTTCGTGGTTCTGAAATGTGTGTGTTTCCTGTCTTCAGGATTTGCGAAATGCTAAATCCAAAAACTCCGATGGATTTTGATCTTCACCACGTGTCCCAACCAATGGACAGTCTTCGATCATTCACAATTTCGCGAAGTCAAATTCCGATGTCCTCCTATCATCCTGAACCCTGAAAATTCGACATACAAAGTGTCGACGGACTCTTGATCGTCGCCACATATCTCTTCTGACGGACGATCCTGATTCAGTCTCGAGATTTCGTGACTTGCGATTCCCCAATGTCACAGTTTCTCTGTCAACTTAAAACCCCGGTAGCCGAAATATCGATAGGTGCTTGATCTCCGCCATGTGTCTCCTCAATATGGACAGTCCAGATCAAAATTGAGGTTTTCACTATAAATTGACCCAATTTTCTATCCTCTAGACTCCTGATATTCCAAACTCCAATATCCTGATGCCTTTCGAGACCTATACTCTGCCTGTGAGATTTTAACCCTTGTGCAACTTCTGTCGAATCATACGGTTGATGGGTAACTAGGTGAGGATCCAATGGCCCACAATCTCCTAAGCTTGAAACTCTGGTAACAACCGTAACCTCCTTGCTTCTCTATCAAATCGAATGATTGGTAGGATTTTTCAATTCTTCTACGAAGAATTCTGACCGTTCGTCTCTTCCCTTCAATGGCTTCGCAGGTTCGAGTCCCTCTGAGAGTTTCCATGACTTTGATTATTTCAAAAAACTCCTGTACACACTCCTTGTAGCAAACCTTCAAACATTCCAGTGTTGAACACCTTTGACTCCACGCACTCCTTGCAGCAATAGTCCTTCAATAGTTTCTCAGTTTTCAAACCCTAGATTCAAGCTTGGTCTGTGCACACATTGCACGAATCCTATGCCTAACTGTACCTTTGAAGAAATGAGAACAAAAGCTAACCTATCTGAGCTTTCAGAGGCAAGACCTCTGAACCCTTTTTGTCAACGCACTCCTTGTGGACAATTCAACTGCACTCCTTGCAGGAACCCTCGCTCAGATAGAGAAACAATTGAAACTCATTTCCTAATTCTTTCTCTCTCAGACTTCAAGCATTTAACAAGAAATCATCCATACACAGCATAGAAAAGAAAATATATAACAAAAAGAGTAAAATTATAGACATACCATTCAATATACACATACAAGAAACAACTACAACGCCATGAATCTGAATTAAGACTTCTTCTATTAACTTAATCTCTGTACATGGGTGTTTCTCAATTACAGTTTCTCTGTTCCAGCTCTGTATGCTCTCTTCTCCTTCTTGGTAATGTTCTTCACTACTCTGCTCTCAATTGGCATCCTCCTTCTATGTTACAATTACACAATGAGGGTGTCTATATCCGTTTTCCCTCCACTCCTAAAACTGTCTAATCAGAGAATTCAAAGCTACCTACTAACATAAGTGCCTTCTACCTACTATGGACGAGAGCGAACCGCTCAAGGTCCTTTACAATATATAAGTACGCCTCTCCTTAACTGTTACATTTACATTTTGCACATCTATATTCAAAAGTTTTTAAACAATTTGTCATGTGCCTAAAATGTGTTGGCGCTTGCCTCACGCTCGCTTGACATTGGCGATGCTCCCGCATCAATACTTCATTGACTATACCAACATTAAGGTAGTTTAATACTTTACAAACACTAAATTTTCCTTGTTTTGACCTTGATCTAATCACAAAAATATGCTCTATGTACTACTTAGAGATCTAAAGTTAAGAAATATACACTTGAAGTATACTACTCTATCTCTTTCTCCATGGTATATGCTACTACTTAAAGTTTATACCTTGTTTATAAATTTAGTACATGAAAAGTGTCTACTCAAGTTTCATGGTGGTGAAAATATTCTTCATTATGATTTACTCAAGTTTCATGGTGGTGCAAATATTCTTCTTTATGAAGTGCACAATAGATATTACTTTTAAGATAGTGATGGTAGTGTTTGTTATTCTTCATCATAAGTTATTCTTTATTCTTGATGTAAATAGTAGTAGTTCTTCTTAAATAATAATGTCAATCCAATTTTTTTACTTAAAATATAATGATTTCATCCTTCTTTGGCATATTATAAGGAATGAAGTTGTCCTTGGGAAACTTTTGACATAGTGATGATGGTCTCCTTTTCATAGCTCAACATACTTGATTTTTTTAACATAGTATCAATAATGGTTTTTCTCCTTCCAAGAAATAGATATGAACTTTAACCTTGGTTTCTTAATCCATCCAAAAGGGGTCTAATGTTATCATGCTTCATAATCCAAAATTGAGGTAATTGAAATAGTTTCATGATAGATACACTTTGGAATCCATAATTTCTCAAAACTTAAATTCATTGGCCTTGAGTGATCAATAAGCTCCAAGGTGGGAGTAGAGTCAAAACTTGCACAAAAGCCATGGTCTTTCACCATCATATTTAAGATGTAATAAATATTTTCATAAGACATACGATATGGGTATTCTACAAGTGTGTTGTAATGGGTTTGACCCTTTAAAGAAAATTTTCCAACATCGCAACCTTCTCTAACTCATTATATCAATATCACAATTTCTTTTGTTGTAGTATGAGGGAATTCATGGCTACCTTGTTTGCATCCTTATCTCTCTAGTGATCTTTCGCTTTCTCCAAATATAACATGCATTTTTACTTCAAATGTTCTAATTTTTATTTTACATCAATAACGAGGTATCTAATAAGCCATTAGGGGCTGCGACCAATCCTTTCTGACCTACCCAAGAATAACAAAACAACAAGCTCACTACTATGGTCATACCATTCCTGGAGACCGAGAATATTCCATGTTATTGGACATTTATAGCTATCTCAAGATGCTTTGGTCTTTGTAACATACCCGTCAACCTTTGTGAAGTGTTGAGTCAATGGGGTACTCCATGGCCAACATAACTACACCAAATCTTCTATGATACCATTAACAACCACAATTCTATGATATTTAGCAAATTATAGAATGCATGCATGTTAATGCAGAGTTATGCAAGAATAATTAAACAATCCAATAAATTATGAACACATAATTACAAATCCAGACTAATGCATGAATTCATAATTGAACAAACTAGAAAATAAGTAAATACATAACATGAACAACAATAATTTTGGTTATTCATAAACAAATCGATAACTCTTATGTTGTGGAAATTCTTCACCATTTGGCTACAAAAGAGGGATATTTTGCCTAACCATAGGCTCTTTGTTACACATATTCTCTCTATAATGGAGGCCAAACTTGAGTTGAGGATATGAATCCACAAGTGAAAATTATATGGCTTGGGTCTAGTTTCTCTTACATGACCCAATTCTTAGAATTCTCAGTTCAATTTCCACTACAAAAATCCCAATCAACTAGCCCCTCTTCCCCTCTCATCTTGCACAACCCAATGAATGTGATCCCCTTCTTTGCTAAATAGTCCCTCAAGCTATCCCACTTTCCTCTAGGGCTCTAGCATAGGCAAGCCAAGGATTCTCTATGCATGATTTCATGGATTACCAAGTGTAATTAATTTCTTCTTTTACCTTAGAAAATACCCATAACTCAGTCATAGGGCCTCATAGTTTCATGGTAGTGGTTTCTCATAAACTTATTATAGAAATACTATGGAAGTTCCCCTCAATCTTGGTGCAAAGTTCTTCAAGGAATAATGAATAGGAAAAAACTAAATTGTGTGCCCAAAATCATAAGTTATACTTTCGCGCCAATGAAGTACCACATGCCTTCATGAGAAGTCCATGTATCCCACTTTGGTAACAAATATCAAATTAGTCCCCTTTATTTCCCCTCTGAGCCTAGATTCATAGCCCCCCATTCTTTATCCTTCTTCATTTGTATCCTATGATGTATTTATAGTATATTTCAATATACAAATTATAAATGATATTTTTGGCTTATATCCATTTCGTCATATACATATACATTAATGATTTAGAGATCAAAAGTGGGATATTATAATCTTGAGTCTTGAACTCATGACCTCTTGGATCCCCAAAGGATGAAAGGAGGTTAGGAAAATCATATTGCTTACAATCCTAAGCCTTTTCTTATCAATAATTGTTTGTAACTTCTAAGATTTAGTAGCCATGTGGAAAATGGTGCATTCCAAACTCAAGAATTATGATGTGTTCTTTTGCAAGTTCAATTTCATATTTTTTTTCTTTTTTCCCTAAGTATTTCTATAGGGATTCCATAGTGACATTCTATTTACACAATCGAGTATTCAAAACTCATAACTCTTTAGTAGAACTTGCAGATTTGTCTCCTACCATATGTGATATTTCATATATTATTTTCAGTATTTCTAAGTTATTTTGAGCATCATGCATTTTCAATTTATATTTTGAATCAATCTACATAACATTTATTAACTTATCCAAAGGACTATGGTTGTCAACTTCCACTTAATCATCACCTGGCCTCCTTGATGTTGTTGGGTATTCTACCCTACGGACTAATAAGCTAGGGCTCTAAACTTATACGCAGAAAATGACCCTTAAGACTTAACTTTTGACCTTCTACCCGAATCTGAAACCTCTTTCTTCACATG
>SNQJ01S0027897.1:64265-74807 GCA_010110895.2 Picea sitchensis
TAGACTCAATGGAGCTGACCCCTTTTGAAATACTTGATGGGGGAAATGTGCATATGAAAGATAGAGAGGATAAGGCCTCTTCCCATGAAATTATTAATTCTATGCCTTATTATCCTTTTTCATGGGATAAAGGGAATGTTATAATAGATGTATATCAGGACATGTCTTTTTTTTCTTCATCTTCATCTTTTATCAATAGTGAATATTCTTTTTCAAGTATCCCTGTTGGTTATTTTTCTCTTTCTCTTCTAGGGCTGACCCAGGTTTGTATCTCAACAGGTTTCCAACAAAACTATCTAAAACTATCAGCCCTATTGGTAAACCAAAAGGAAACACAATGCACAGAGTGCACTGCGCAGTCTCACCCGAGATAACTTTATGGGTGATTGCAATGCTCAAGTTCTTGCAATCTAGGAATGAGTGGGGATCTGGGGGTGTATTCTATCTTCTTCATGCATTAATCTTGTTATTCATTCAAGTATTTCTAGGATTCATTCATCTTTAGGCCCATGCATGCATTCTAATACATCTAGCTTAACCATTCATTCATAAACTAATCATTAACAGAAAGTAAACATGTGAGAAACATCACATAGAACACAATTTTTACTGTGGTTCACCCCCTCCTGGGCTATGTCCACAAAGATTTGGCTACTTTGCTATTTTATTTAGTCTACTGTGTTATCACTGTAAAAAAATTCATATTGAGTCCCATCTTCGAGACTTAGCAGAGGCTAAGTTAGTATGGAGGAGTGATAGACTAACGAACAATGCCATATCTGGAAGATGGGGATAAATATAGAGGAAATTTGAATTCAATGGGATCAAATGGGTCATGGATCGTGGGCATTGTTGATCGACGATCGTAGGACATATCAGGTAGAGAAATAATGTGTCAGTTAATCTCTTGGAGGCAAGATGATAAGAATACTGTGGTTTTGTTTCAAGGGCACGTGGTAAGTGTGAAACCACCCAAGCCCACCCCTATGTCATGTGTAAGAAAATTATTAGATATGTCACATCCAAGGATCGCATGTGGAAAGGGAAATTTGACGGCCTGTCAAATCACCTCAGGACAATTGTTTGGGTACTTTTCGTTTGTGCAATGTCGAGTAAGCGCTGCCAGAAAACTGACTCGAAGGCTCATCATTTGAAATTGATAGCCAAACATGATAAGTCATTGTCCTTGCTAGTACTTTTGTTAGTAACCTATGATTTGCACTCGATGATGACTTTCATTCAAAACATGGATGACATTACTATGTTTTCGATGATTAACATTTCATTCCTGAACGGGGTAATCACAAACTGGATCATCTTCATATTCCTATACAACTAAGGGAGATAAGCTCGTGCTTTCTAGAAAAGAAGAGAGAATGGATAAAATAGACCAAGAGGCCTCCAGTGAGCTGGGATATTCAAATAATATGACAAATTTATCAGTGAAGAAGAAAGAAAATCTTGTCGCACTAATACTAGCAATGAAATTTCACATGAAGCCTACATAGGATCTAGGAGCAAATAAAGAGGTCAGATTAAATCCCATCATGAAGGATTTAATCATCAACGGATACGCAGATGAGCACCACACACAAGTTTTAAAATGAAAAGGAGCAAGTGACAAAAGATAGAGGTTAAAGCTGAAAGTGTTGAAAGTGTTGGATAAAACCAGCCTTCTTAGCTTGACACTTTATTGGGAAAAAATTGCTAATCTGAAATAGATTTCAGGATAAATTAAGTATTTTTTAGAGAATTTTGTAATGATATAGACATGTGGAATTCAAGGTGAAAATATTGAATGTGTCATTTTTTATTATAACGTCGCCTAGAAAATAGGATTTAGTTGTTGTATGTTACTCCTTCTTGGTAATGGATGTCTATTTTTGGAACTTTGGGGAAGATGATTCGTTTTGAATCTCAGATGTAATTTATCTATGTATATTATCAAAAATATAAATGAATGGTTGGACTTACCGGAGAGGGGCATGCCCCCATAGCAGGAGGACTTTGTAATTTTCTGGGGCTGAAACTAAATATACATGCAAAAGATTTTTAAATTCTCTATGAAAAGATTCTAATGGTGGTGATACGAGTCATGTCTTCTCTCATAATATGTGTTTCTTGTGTTCCTAAATTCGATTTTCACTTTCTTCTATTTAAATTGGAGAGTTAAAAATCTCATAATTCGTCTTATGATGCTCTCGACTTAAGCAATTTAAAATATGTATGTTTCTTCTTAACTAAGTCAGAATTCATTTCAGTAATGCTCTAATGTAGTTATTTGTTTTCGATTTCCTTCTACACCCTGCTTAAATATGATTTACAACTCAGATTCATTGCCTCATTTAGCCTTTATCCTCTGGAGATTTATATCGGCCAATCATTGTTTTCATTCACTTCTAGAATTTCGACTCCATATCCCTAAGTGTCCCTCCCCTTCCTAGCCAACAAATTTATAAACACCCCCCCAAAAAACTAAATCCGGCCATTGATTTCCAAAGATATATCAAGTGACATGAGAGAGCCCTCTCTGAGTTGAGAAGGCTAGTGCCCAGCTCTAAAGTAGGTTTAAACAGTTACCTCTGTCATTTGTCTATCATCTGGACCAAATTTACAGAGTGTTAACATTCTGGTTCCATTTCCGAGACGAAATTGAAAAAATTTTCGCTAGGAAAAAATGACATGGTTGAGTTCTAAGGTTTGAAGAGTAGTAGACACTTAGGCATATGTTGGTTGTATTCCTACTTTGGTGACTCCACACATCGAAAAATCAGTTTGAAGGTGATTCCACTGGTAGAAGAATCCATAAATTTGAATTTTCACTAGCAACTCCACTGGGGATGTAGAATCTAGATTCCAAAATATCATTGGCGACTCCACTGCCCGAAGATGAGATCCCTTGACATAGGTATGAAAAGGAATCATGGAAGAAAACAAGTACTTAATGTTGGGTTTTTTCCAATATATTATATTGTTCATTGTAAATTGTCTCTAGTCATTTCCTGAACATGCTAAACAAAGTCTTTTTCACCTGCTTCATGCAAATGATGACCATGATAATCCTGAAATTGTATATCCTCCTCTTAAGATTATACAAATATCTCCTCAGTTTATTAATGATTTTGATGAAAATCCCCCATCTGAGCCATGTGATAACCATTCCCAACTTGATAAGCCTCATGAAACCAAGGTTGATATTTTACCTCTTGTACTTGATCCAACACCCTCCAAGACCCAGCACAAATACAGGCCCTTAAAATTACCCCACATCCTTCATGATTTTCCTCCAAAGAGCTATGAATACCTACTGGTGTTTGACGGAGAACTTAGTTCTATCACTGCTGAGAAACACATCCAAGAGTTCAACCATTTTATAGTTTTCCTTGAGATTAACCATGACGATGTTTGTATGAGGGATTTCTCTCAATCCTTGAAAGGAGATACCAAAGAATGGTTTATACATTTGAAGCCAGAGACCATTGTCTCATGGGAATAATTAAAGAGTGTTTTTTTGAAGTTCTGGGGTAAGAAGAAATCTCTAAACCTCCAGCTTATAGAATTTTATGCTTTGAAAGGGCAAAGAAATGAGACTATTTCCACTTTCAGTAGAAGGTTTTCCAGTATTTCTTATGATCTTCCCAAAGAAATTCAACCCATTGAAGCTGCTGCCATGCTCTAGTATGCCACTACTCTTCACCCAAATCTGGCTTTCCTCCTGATGGAAAGAAGACTTGAGACCTTACAACAAATGTTCAATGATGCTCAGGAGATTCAACACAATGTCCTAGCATGTGAACAAATTTAGAGTGAAGAGTTGGGTGTTCCAAGACATGAGAATGAATATGAACAGAGAACATTTGACTAGAATCTTGGGCATAAAATTGATGATATCATAGGTCTTCTTGAAGTTCTGAATGAAAACAATTTTGCAAAGGATTATATCCCACTGATTGAAAGAGAAGGTTCCTATGTATTCTCTGATCCACCCCGTGACAAGCATGGATCTGATTGTTTCATATATTCAGGTGTAAACAATCAAGAAGATGAGTTTTCATATCAGTTTGTTGAGGAACAGGTTGATGTCCCAAGATTTTCTTGTTATACGATATTGCAGATGTTGTTGATTTGCCTATATATGATGAATATGATGATGATTACGATAATGACCTCCTAGAACATCCAACTGCATTTCCTCTATCAGGAAATGCTCCTTTTCAGCAATATAATGAGAGCAATCATATTGCATATCACAGTTACAGAGAAGAGGGTATTGAAATTGTTGGAGGAAATTTTTTTCCTTTATGAATTTCTTCATTTGAATTGCTGAAAGAAAATGTTGAGATCATCATTGAAACAAAGAAAAGTGTGCTGATGCCAAATCACACGGATTCAATGAGACAATTTTACAAGGAATTGCATAAATTGGTCAAAGAGGAATCTAAAAAGAAGTGTGTTCAACAACCTAGAGAAATGGAAAGATGTGCATATGACAAAAGTAAAGAAAATGAAGAATATTTTGACTCCGGTGAAAGAGCCTTGCCATTGTGTTTTTCTTCTTTCAAATTGTTGAAGCAAAATGTCAATAATGTTCCAAATCAGAAATCTTCCAAATATGATGTTGAATATCCAAAATACAATGGACTTGCAAATGAAAACCATCTTCCATTATTCTTTTCTTCCTTTGAATTGTTGAAATAAAATCATGGGAAAACAGAGGAAGCAGGAAAGTCTGACTACAATAGCACTGCTTTACATGAGAAAATTATTGTCAGTGAGGAAGATCAACAACCTTCACATACATTTAAAGATCATGTGGCTAATTACATGAAAGTTTATTTCAGTCCAGATTTGCATCCTGTGCTAAAATACTAGCTTGAAAATGAAGATGAAGTTAGTCAAGAAATTGTTGCAAAAGGTCATTTCCCTTCTCCTGAACTTAATGTAGATATACAACAAGATTTCCAACAAGACAAAGTGTTTCAAAGTTGTCTTTCTTCCTCTATGAATGATGTGGTTATTCAATTTCTAAGTGGCTTAGACAGAGATGAGAATTATGGAACTGCATATATGGAGACTTCAAGCAGTGAACAAACAACTAATATAGAGTTTCAAGAAAATAACAAAACAATGTATGCTATTTTTCAGTCAGAAATAGAGAAAGTAAATAAAGAGGTAGTTGTTCTATTTGATCCCTTTGAAAATCATGGTTTAGAAAATGCATCCATGAGAAATCGAGACTGTGAAATAGTTCATTTTGTTATATTTCCACATTTTCAAGAATATTATGAATGAGAACTTATTCCCCTTCATTCATCTATAAGCCAAGATAACAGTCCTCAAGCAAATTTCCAGAAGGTGAATAAAACCAAACCAGAATTGTTCGATGAATAAGATGATAGTCTTGATACATATAATATGGTTGTCATAGCTGAAGATGTTCAAGGATGTATGAATGTTTTTGTTCATATGCGTGGAAGAGTAGACAAACCTATTGCTTCCATTCCATTTGAAAATATTCTTAGAACAGAAGAAATAGAGAAAAAACAACAAACACTTATGAAAGAGGCTTGTCTTTCTATGTTAATTCATCAAGAAGAAATGATTTTGCATGATCCCTTGGCATGTTATGTGAAAAATTCTAACAATCAAAATTTAAGGCTTAGGATGGATTGTAAGCTTGGAGATGAAGATACTGGAAAATCAACGTCAATATTGGATATGGGTTGTTTTATACCAGTGGTTTGTTTTCAGCCAGTGCTGACTTATGATTCAAAAGGGTGTTACTCTCAGCAGTCTAAGAAAATTTTTCAACCTCTTGATGGAAATCAACAGAATAAATCGCATGAAAGAAAGAATACAGTGGAAAAGGTGAAACATGACTACAGTCTTATGCATGTATTGGAAGATCCATTTCCAGTTTTACTAGAAAAAATAAACAATCCCAATATCTTTAAAATTCTAAGATTCAAATTCAAATATAACTTCTGAAATGAGTTGTTGGTAAACAGGCTTTGGAGCAATCATGTGCAAATTAAACAAACAGTAGATGAAATGTTGGCATGGATGCATTGGAATTTTGATTTCACTTGACTGGTAGAACATTTGAGTAGTTAGTGTAGGTAGGTGTGAATAAGCTTGACGATCAAGAATTTTCAAGTTTAGATTCCAAAATAAAGTATTCAATTATATTTTAGCAGTATATCCAGCCTTCAGTCTCCAGGTCAGAGCATGACACACACCTATTGTGAGAGAAGCTCCAATGGATAAGGCACAGGGTCTACTCTTATTTTCTACCTCACAGGGAGGATAGCATCCCCAGTTGGAGCCCATGTTATCACTGTAAAATTTTTCATATGGAGTCCCAGCTTCAGGACTTAGCAGGAGGCTAAGTCAGTATGGAGGAGTGATAGACTAGTGGACGATGCCATATCTGGCGGACGAGGCTAAATATAGTGGAAAGGTGAAGTCGATGGGACCCAATGGGTCATGGATCATGAGTGCCGCTGATCGATGGTCGTAGGAAATATTGGGCAGATAAATAGTGCACCGGTTAATCTCTTGGAGGCGGGCCGATAAGAATATCATGGTTTTGTTTCAAGGGCACATGGTGCCACCAGATACATATCAGGGGGAAAAGAGGGTAAGCTTGAAACCACCCAAGCCCACCCCGATGTCATGTGTCATAAAATTATTAGATATGTCACATCCAAGGATTGCATGTGGAAAGGGAAAGTTGACAACCCGTCAAATCAGCTTAGGACAATTTTTTGGGTACTTTTCGTCTGTGCGATGTCGGGTAAGCGCCGCCGGAAAACTTACTCGAAGGCTCATCATTTGAAATTTATATATAAATGTGATAAGTCCTTGTCCTTGCTAGCACTTTCTTTAGTAACCTATGATTAGCACTCGATGACAATTGTCATTCAAAACATGGATGACATTACTATGTTTTGGGCAATTAACGTTTCATTCCTGAGCGGGGTAGCCACAAACTGAATCATCTTTCTAATTCCTATACAGCTAAGGGAGATAAGCTCGTGATTTCTGGAAAAATAGAGAGAATGGATAAAACAAACCAAGCAACCTCGAGTGAGCTGGGATATTCAAATAATATGACAAATTTATCAGTGAAGAAGAAGGAAAAGCTTGTCGCACGAATACTGGCAATGAAATTTCACACAAAGCCTGCAGAGGAGCCAAGAGCAGATAAAGAGGTCAGATTAAATCCCATCATGAAGGATTTAATCATCAATGGATACGCAGATGAGCACCACACACAAGCTATCAAAATGAAAAGGAGAAAGTAATAGAAGACATAGGTTAAAGATGAAATAGTTGAAAGTGTTGGAGAAAACCAGCCTGCTTGGCTTGACACTTTAAAGTAAGAAATCGCTAATTTGAAATAGATTTCATGCTAAATTAAGTATTTTTCAAAGATTTTGTAATGATACAGACATGTGGAATTCAAGGCGAAAATATCGAATATGTTAGATTTTTATTATAACGTCCCCTAGAAAATAGGATTTAGTTGTTGTACATTACTCCTTCTTGGTAATGGATGTCTATTTTTGGAACTTTGGGGAAGATGATTCATTTTGAATCCCGAATTTAATTTATCTATATATATTATCAAAAATATAAATTAATGGTTGGACTTACCGGAGAGGGGCCTACCCCCATAGCAGGAGGACTTTGTAATTTTCTGGGGCTGAAACTGAATATACATGCAAAAGATTTTTGAATTCTCTATGAAAAGATTCTAATGGTGGTGATATGAGTCGTGTCTTCTCTCATAGTATGTGTTTCTTGTGTTCCTAAATTCCATTTGCACTTTCTTCTATTTAAATTGGAGAGTTAAAAAGCTCAGAATTCATCTTATGATGCTCTTGGCTTAAGCAATTTAAAATATGTATGTTTCTTCTTAACTAAGTCATAATTCATTTCAGTAATGCTCTGATGCAGTTATTTGTTTTCTCTTTCCTCCTACACCCTGCTTAAATATGATTTACAACTCAGATTCATTGCCTCATTTAGCCTTTATCCTCGGGAGAGTTCTACTAGCCAATCATTTTTTTCATTCACTTCCAGAATTTCGACTCCATAGCCCTAAGTGTCCCTCCCCTTCCTAGACAA
The DNA here is from genome assembly GCA_010110895.2 of Picea sitchensis. Lineage (NCBI taxonomy): Eukaryota > Viridiplantae > Streptophyta > Pinopsida > Pinales > Pinaceae > Picea > Picea sitchensis. The sequence continues at coordinate 72,399 of SNQJ01S0027897.1, forward strand.
AAAATTTATAAAAACCCCCAAAACAAACTAAATCTAGCCATTGATTTCCAAAGATATATCAAGTGACATGAGAGATCCCTCTCTTAGTTGAGCATGTTAGTGCCCATCTCTAAAGTAGGCTGAAACAGTTATCTCTGTCGTTTTTCTATTAGCTGGACAAAATTTACAGAGTTCTAACATACTGCAAAATATGGCGTTGCACACATTACATCTTCCATTATACAATCATGAAGAGATTCAAGAACCTCTATGAGGCGGACTAGATCACACCACACTCCTCAACCTATGACCTAACCATGAAAATATGGCTTACTTGACTATTCTATCACCTTATTACCATCATAATAACCATTGAACTGGCCTCTTTCTCCCAAAAATAAATCAACTGAACCCCTAACCTAGACCTCCTAGGTTCTTATTTATACTATTTTATAGGATTATAGTCGTTACAATATTTATAAAAATCCTTAACCCTATCATGGTTAGGTTTTCCTGCCTGCACGCCTTGCATGTTTCTCCTCTTGCATGCTTCTTTTCCTCATGCATGCTGCTTTTCCTCTTCCATGTTGCTTTTCCTCTTCCATGCAACTTTTCATGCCAGCTATTCTTCTCCAAAATTAGGCTTGTGATCAAAATAACCTTCCTTCTCAAAATAGGCCTACAACCAACAGGCCCCCAACACTGACATGTGGCTTGTCCCAAGCCACTTAGGTAGTGGACACTCTCTGAACAACCTCTGCCAAGCTGTGGAATTTCCCTTTTAGCTCTTCCCCTTTTGATCTGCCTTGCGCAAATTTCTCCGTGAGCTCTTCTACCCGCTGCACTGTGATATGCTCCTTGAGATATTGTGCTCTCTCAACAATATCCTAATCCATTCTCATCTTTTCCTTCTCCAGTTTCACAATTATTTGTGTTTCTTTCTCTTGGAGAGGTTCTAATTGGGCTAGCCTTTCCTTCTTGTTATTCTGCGCAGTCTTCAGTTTTTCCTGTAGGGTCTTCATCTCTTACATGCCCTTCACTCACTCTATGATGCTCATGGAATGTTTCCTCTACTTCAGCTCTTGGATTGTAGTGTTGATTACCTCCTCTTGCTGATCTAGTTTCTGGACCCTATCATCTTCTTCCAATGTTGTCTATAGCTGTGCAGTATTTTCAAATAGTTTTGTGACCTTTTCATATTATTTTTACATCACTTCCACTTGCAAGGCTTCTTGTTGTTCCCTTTCAGCCAGAACTTCCGAAGGAGTAGTTGGGTTTAACTTTTATTTAATATCCTTGATCTCCTTCTTTTAGTCCTCACGTGTCTGTGTGATGATTTGGATCTGTTCTTCTGCATTTCTCATGGATGCTTGCGTGCTTTCTGGAATCCTTGTAAAAATTTCCTTTAGCTTCTTCTCTAAATTATCTCGAGCTTTACCTTCTCAACCATTAATTCTAGGGAATCCTTGCCATTTCTAGTTTCCTGCAATTATGTTGCATTTGTCCTTGCATGCGATTGCACTTCCTGCATGACACTAGCTTGCAGTTTGTACAATGCCTTTGTTGGTATTTTCGCCAATATCAAATGTACATGTGTCAGATCTTTGAATGGTGTCTGGGCTATGGCGTCGCCCATTTGCAACATCTCTGATTTTATTTGGAAGCTTGGACTCACTTGCACTATGGTCTGGATGGTGTATTCTTCATTTGACGTAATCCTTTCCTCTTCTTTTGTCACTGAGGGGATGGGTTTTGTTCCCCTTTTGTGCCTTTTCACTGCTCGTATTTGTTCTATGACCTGCCTGATATTGGCCAACTCATTATGTATCCTTCCTCTTTGCTTTTTAGCCTCTTCAAACTCCTCTTCTGCATGATTATATATCTCTTTGTGACAAGATCAACATCATCCTCGGTGATTGTATACTTTGGTATTTTCTTATGGGCCTTGGCATTCTTGCGCAACCCCCCTGTATGTATAATTGGCTGCTTTGGTGGCCATGTTTCTTGTGGAGTAGCTTCCAAAGGGGTTTCTTATGTCATTGTGTGCCCACTTACTTGTTCTTCCTGTGTTGGGGTAGTGTCCTTCTTCCCTGATTGTGCATCCTTCCTTGGAGCACTACCCTTCTTCTGTTGCACTGGATTTTGACTGGGCTTCCCCTATTTTGTTGGCTTCTTGGGGGAAATGTTGTCTCTTGTAGGTGTCTTGTATGACCTTGCTTCCACTTCCTTTCCCTTTGGAATGTGCTTGGTGATGGATGCGATCTTCCAGTCTGTTGGAAGATTGGTTGTTGTCATTGATGTCAACCCTAGTCATGGGTTTTGGACCAGAAGATTGATGAAGTAATTTGGACATGAAGGAAAATGAAACTGAAGATACAACACCCATGGATGGATAGTATACATCATGCTCTTTCCGGTGGTATGTGGCAC
>SNQJ01S0027897.1:95231-125268 GCA_010110895.2 Picea sitchensis
GTAGATTTCAAACAATCATATTTGGAGCTACGAGTAACAAAATCAGGCCCGGGATAGCTTGATGGAAATATGAAGAAGAGAAGAATAGGATGGGATGGAAAGTGTTGGTATATTGAGAGTATAAAAGGTCCAAAAATGCAAAACATAGGTGGAAGTTGAATTCAGATGAAGAACCAGATATGCAGACTTCAAACAATCATATATGGAGATACAAGAAACGAAATCAGGCCAACAAGGACTCTATAGAAAGATGATATAGATAAGAAGAATATAGAATGATCACATTTAGCAAGTTGAAGCCAGAAACAACCAAACAAATTCAAGGAACAAAAAATAATGCCAATGGGCAAAGTCAATGATTTTTTTTTAATGAATATCATTTGTAAATTACCATAGGATGAAAGCAACCACACAGGGATCTCTTCATATTCCATTTGTTACTCCCACATATACATTTTTGAAATGTAAAAAATAAATTGGGGGAAAAATGAAACGAACAACCATGAGAACTGAATATTCTCTCTCTTTTTTAATAAAAGAGAACTCATAGGATGTAACATGGACTTTATTCCCTTTGTAACAAAAGATGGTACTTTTAATTTTGAGTAATAAAGAGCAAGAGGCATTTCAAAAATCTGTGATGTTGATGGATGTATTGGAGACTATTCTCTATGCATTTATCCTCTAGTTGAGTAGATAGGATTCTATCGTTTGAACTATTTTTGCACTCTATTATGTTTGCTTATGTTGTCACATGTTTCCTTGTGGGTACAAGAATAATGGTATAGATGCATTGTACAACTAATTGTTTGTGTATTTACAACATTGTTTCTATCACATATCATTGGCATACATGACGTTTTTATGATTCTAATGACATTATCTCTCGTTGTACTCACTTTTCTATTTTTTCTCTCGGGATAGGTTAGAATTAGTTAGGATTAGATTAGTTTCCTTTCAGTTACTTTAGTATTAGGATTATTTTGAAATTTTTGAGGGATAATGACACAGGCACACCACCCAGGGCACGTCCGCTCACAAGACCTTTTCTCCTTTCTCGGCCGGAAGAACTCAAAGGTTCTCTATTTCCCTATCGGGAAATATTCCACCCACAGAAATCTCTTCAGGGACACCCCTCCTTCTATATGGGTTCCTTCTATCGGGATCTTGACACCTGTGATGTTCAGAAAACTTGTATCATCGATCCCTGATGCGCTCCTTTGTTTCTTTAGCCCCCACCTGGCTAAGCCTTCAGTCCACGCGACCACTCTCTATAAGACCTTAGCCTTATATCCCTTCTGTCGGGGTTTTCGACTTCAAATTCCTGATGCTCCTCAAATTCCCGTTAGCCCTCTAGGCTAAGCTCCTGGGTCCATGTGACCTCTCCTTATATGACCGTAGTCATATCCCTCATCAGAGTTTCGGACTTTCCGATGTCAAATTACAATTGTCCCCAGGACTTGATATTCTCTGAATCCCGACGCGCCCTTTTCACGATAGCCCTCCTGGCTATAGGCCTTGGCTCATCTGACCGTTAACCCGTGACCACGGTCTTATCCCCGTCGGGGCTACGGGACTCAAAATGTTGCAAAACACTTACTCGTAGGATTCCCGATTCTCCGTCAGGTTGACAGCTGGCTCCCACTATGGTACCTCCCTCCTTTCTGACATACTGACAGCTAGCCGCACAATTTTACCTTCCTCCTCATCGGGATTTCACGGTTCACGAAACCAAAGTGCCTAAACACTTTCTCACCGGGATCCCCGATATCCTGATGGCCCCAAACATCGATGGATGACTTCTTGTCAGGACTTTCACGGATGACGCCGATTTATTCCACGCGTCCTTTCTAATGAACGATCCCGATTTCTCTGGGGTTTCAGGACTTCTAATGTCTCAATTTCCTTGTCCTCAAGGACTCTAATTCCCCAATTTCCCAAATCTCTCCAGATTCCTGACACCTATCCTCCCGGACGGACGACTCATATTATGTCGGGGTTTTCACTATGAACTTCCCCGACCTTCTGTTCACAGAACTTATGATTCTCGAACTCCGAACGCCTTGATTTCGGCCATGTGTCCAACTGTCGGACGACTCCAATCTTCCCGGGACTTCGGGGTTTCAAATGTCGAAAAACATTCGACCACAGGATTTCCAATCCTTCAAATTTCGATGGTCACCCTCGTGCAACTTCTGTCAGATCCAACGGCTGACGGGTGTTTAGTGAGATCTGACGGTCCTCAATCTCCAGAACTTGAACTCCAAGCACAGCTGTAAGCTCCTCGCTTCAGTGGCATATCCAACGGTTGACAGGACTTTGTTGATCCTCACCGTAAGATCCTGACCGTTGATTTCTTTTCTCCTTGAAGATTTCTTCTACGAGTGAACCCAGTATTTCTCTATGAGAACTGGTCCTTCTGCATGCAACTTTGTAGCGCCTGATTTATGCACTCGACGGAACAAACTTCTAGTGCTTCTCTTCAGCATACTTGGAAACCTTATCCTTCCTGAGCTTCACACAATTCTGAGTCTCCACAAAGACTCTTTCACGCACTCCTTGCGGCAATCCTCGAACACTTCTAAGTGTTGAGTTCTTTCGACCCTGCATACACCTGCAGTAGTAGGTCTTCAATACCTCACTCAGTTTCATGACTAAGACTCTCCTTAGCCTGTGCACTCCTTGCACAGCTCGTATAACCCAATTTCACTCCTGGGTGAATGAGAACAAAAGCTAACTATCTGAGCCTTCTGTCAACGCACTCCTTGCGGATGACTTCAACTGCACTCCTTGCAGGAATCCTTGCTCAGATAAAGAAACAATTGAAACTCATTCCACTTCCTCTCAGATTTCAATCTCAACACATGAAATCATATACACAGCATAACAACAAATGCATAATAGGAAGTAAATACTCATGAGCATATCATTCAACACACATACACAGAGGATAACACGACAACCATGAATCTGAATCAACTTCTTCTATTAATTCAAGATCTGTACATGGGTGTTCTTCTGTAGTTCTCTGCTTCTCTCCTATGCTCTGGATTCTTCTAACTCTTCCTGAACTATGTTACAATGCACAATGAGGGTGTCTTTATCCGTTCTCCCTCTTTATTCTAGAACTTTCTAATCTAATATTCAATTCTACCTACCTACATTTACTACTATAAATGCCTCTGTCTATCTCAGACGAGAGCGGGGTGCTCAAGGTCTGATTACATTTTACCAAGGCGCCTTCATTAAATGATCTCATTTATGTTTGGTGCATCAACTTTAAGGGAAAAAATTCAAAACTTGCGTTGGACGTCTTCCAGCTGTCTTCCACTTCCACGTTGGCTCTCTTGACGTGAGGGATGCTCCTGCATCATACTCCCTCGCATGAAAATTTGCATGGGCTCCTGTCCATGAGCTCTTGCATGGTATGTCCATGCTTCAGAATTTCTGCTTCAGTCTCCCAGCTGGCATCTTCAACTGGATGGCCCTTCCACTTGACCAAATATTCAAAATATTCTTTCCTTCTGGTTTTCTTACCCACTCGTTTATCCAATAGCTGCTCCATCTGTGGCTTCTCTGAAACTGGCATCTGCTTCTGCCACTGAACCTCTGGCTATTCATCACTTGCAGTCTCTGTTTCCCCAGCTCTATATGGGTATAAATCTGCGATGTTGAATATCGGAGATATTCTGATTCCATCTGATAACTCAATCTCATAAGCATTTTATCCCATCTTCTTCAAGACCTTGCATGGTCCGATTTTTTTCATTTTCAATTTATTGTATGTTCCTCTCAGGAACCTTTCTTTCCTCAAATGTGCCAGAACCAAATCACCAACCTCGAACTGAAGTTGTCTTCTATGCTGATCGGCTCTGCGCTTGTACTACTGGCTTGTTTTTAGCAACCGCTCCTTCACCTGGCTGTGAAGTTCTTTCATTGCCTCAGAAAATTCTTCTGCACTAGCGCTCCTAGTAGCAGTCTGTTTTGAATCTCTCAATTCAGAAACGCCTCTCGGTTGTGTGCCATATACAATCTATAATGAACTCTGCCCTGTGCTCCTATTAACAGAGTCATTGTAAGAAAACTCTGCCTGTGGCAATATATTGTCCCAACTGCTATGGTGCTCTGTCACCAAGCTTCTCAACAAGTTTCCCAGACTTCTGATCACCACTTCTGTTTACCCATCCGTCTGAGGATGATAGGCAGAACTAAACATCAAGTTAGTCCCCAACTTCTTCCATAATGTCCTCCAAAAGTGTCCTAAGAACTTTGTGTTTCTGTCCGAAACTATGCTCCTTGGTAAGCCATGAAGTCTAACGACCTCCTTGAAAAACAGATTTGAGATATGAGTCGCATCACTGGTTTTCTGGCATGGGATAAAATGTGCCATTTTGGAAAACCTGTCGACTACCACAAAGACTGAATCAAATCCTCTTTGTGTCCTTGGCAATCCCAATACAAAATCCATGCTAATTTCATCCCACGGCTTGTCTGGTATGGGCAATGGCTAATAAAATCCTGCATTCTGTTTTCTTCCTTTTGAATGCTAGAAAATCCTGCATCTGTCTACAAACCTCTTGGCATCTGCTCACATCCCTGGCCAAAAGTATGACTCGCTTAGCTTTGCAAATGTTTTGTCATGACCAAAGTGTCCGGCCAATCCTCCGCTGTGCTTCTCCTTTAACAGATTCTCCCTCATGGAGCAATTTGGAATACAACTGATTTCCTCTAAACAATAATCCATCTTGGATCATATAGTCTATCCAAGGGCTTCTATCTCTGAGAACTGGGTTCTCAGCTGCTTCATACGCCTCCTTGAAATCCTGATCTTCGGCATACATTTCCCTGAGATCATCAAAACCCAATGTTTTGACTAGGAACTCCTGCAACAACAAACATTTCCTACTCAAAGCATCAACCACTTTGTTAGCAGTACCCAAAATGTGTTTAATCACAAACGTGAAATTATGCATATACTCTACCCATTTTACATGTTTCTGATTCAACTTCTCTTGTTGAGTCACAAACTGCAATGCGTGGTTATCACTGTACAATACAAATTCTTTTGGGATCAAGTAATGCCTCCACTTCTTCAGTGCCTGTATGATAGCATAAAATTCTTTGTCGTACGTGGAGTATTTCAGTTTCGCCTCATTCAACTTCTCACTGAAATATGCAATCGGTCTATCTTCCTGACTCAAGACCGCTCCTATGGCAAACCCGCTTGCATCACATTTTACCTGAAATGTCTTCTGAAAATCCGGTAATACTAGAACTGGTTGTTCCGTAATCTTTGGTTTCAACAAATTGAAACTCTTTTCAACCTCCTCAGTCCAGTGAAAATAGTTATGTCTTTTCTTCACTGTATCCATCATCTCTGCACTAATTCCACTGAAATTCCTAATGAACTTTCGGTAGAAACTAGCCAACCCATGAAAACTTCTCACCTCAAAAATATTCCTCGGTGATGGCCAATTCTTGATCACTTCCACCTTATCTGGATCCATCCTCAATTCATTTGCTGAGATAACAAATCCCAAGTAAATGAGCTCTGTCTTCATGAACGAGGACTTCTTTATGTTTATCAACAACTTCTCTTGCTGTAATCTCTTCATCACAATGGCTAAATGCTTCAGATGTTCAGCCTTCATCTTGCTGAAAACCAATATGTCATCCAGATACACGATGACAAATTTCCCGATGAACTCCTTCAGGACTTCATTCATCAACCTCATAAAGGTACTTGGTGCATTTGTCAAGCCAAATGGCATGACAAGCCATTCATACAGTCCTTCGTTGGTTTTGAAGGCCGTCTTCCACTCATCGCCTTCCCTCATGCGAATCTAGTGATATCCACTCTTCAAATCTACCTTTGAAAAAAAAAATTCTCCACTTAAGAAATCCATCAAATCATCCATCCTTGGCAATGGAAATCTATACCTGATGGTTATTTTGTTGATCGCTCTTGAATCGGTACACATTCTCCATCCTCCATCTTTCTTCGGACTGAGTACCGTCAGAAAAGAACACGGACTCAAGCTCTCCCTGACCAATCCTTTGTCCAATAACTCCTGGACCTGTCTTTTAACCTCTTCATTCTCTTGCAGCGTCAATCTGTATGCGGCTTTGTTCGGAAAACTAGCTCCTGGTATGAGATCAATATGATGACTCACACTCCTCATCGGTGGCAACGAACAAGGTAATTCATCCACTATGATGTCTGCGAACTCTTCCAGTAGTTCTTGAATCTCATCTGGTAAATCGTCCACTCTTGTGCTAATCAGAACAATCCTCGGCTTTCTGACCACAAAGAATTGTGGATCTTCTTTCTTCTTAACTTTGGTAAGAAGCTCCTTCCCACTCATGAGAAGTACTGTGTTTCTTACTTCCGGCTTCACCTCCTTATCCTTTATCAGAAGCAACATATGGGTTCTCCCATTCTTCTTCAGGGTATATGTGTTCATTCTCCCATCATGAATCACATTTCTGTCATATTGCCATGGTCTACCCAGCAATAGATGGCATACATCCATGGGAATAACATCACATAAGATCTTATCATTATACCCTCCTATCTTAAATTCAACCAAGCATTGTTTAGTAACAGTTACCTGATGTCCCTTCTGTAGCCACGAAACTTTGTATGGGCTTGGATGATCAGTTGTCTCCAGCTCCAGCTTTTCTACCATCTCGGTTGAAACGAGATTATCTGTGCTTCCACTGTCCACAATGACCTTGCACACTCTATCCTTGGTCTTGCAAGCAGTCCTAAAAAGACTATTCCTCTGTGTTGAATTCTCCATCTCCTTCTCTGGCATCAAAAGAACTTTTTGCATCACCAACGATCTTCCGCCTTCAACATATTCTGCCTCAATATCTCACCNCCTCTGTGCCTCGGCGATGTGAGTCTCTCTAGTTTCTTTCTTTTTCTCTGGACACTCGAACGAACTGTGCCCATTATTTCCACATGTGAAGCATGTGATTACTCCACCTCTTCCTCTTCCTCTACCTTTGGTATGAGGAAATCTATCATTATCAGCATATCCTCCTCTCTGCTCAGTATGTTGTTCTCTTTGCTCAGCATATCACCCTCGCTGTGAGCTTCCACCTCTCTCTGTCTGAGTCTGAGGTTTCTTCTAGTTGTCCTTGGGCTTCTGGGTTCTTTCCTGGGCAACTTCTTTGCCTCTAGGCTGGCTTCTGCCTCGGCCTCTTTGACTCTGCTTACGGATCAACTTCTCCTCAGCTTTCAAAGCCATTTGATAAGCATCCTCTACCGTTCGGATGGTTTCCATAATCATTTCATCCTGAATCTCATATCTCAGGCCATTCATATACCTGACCACTTTTTCGTCATTACTTTCGCGATGACCTGCCTTGATATTCAAAATGTAAAATTCCTCAGTATATTCCTTCACTGTCATCAACTTATGTCTTAGGTTCTGCATCCTCCTGAACAGAGAAATTCGGTAGTCTCTAGGGATGAATTTCACCTTCATCTTCACGATCATTCTATCCCATCTCTTGATCTTCTGCTTGCCTTTGCAGCGTTTGTCAGCTTGTAGCTCGTCCCACCACAATGCTGCATGTCCCTTCAAGCGCGTAATAGCATGCTTGACTTTATTATCCTCTTCGATGTCTTCATAGTCGAAGTAGGTGTCCAGAGCTCTAATCTAATCTAGAATCTCCTCTACATCCAGATTTCCCTCGTAAACTGGAACGTCCATTTTCACCTTTGTACTCATTCTTGCAACAACTTTGAGTAAGCGTTCACTCGCTGCATCTTCCGCTGGGATTTCTTCTTCTTTATGTCCAACATCATCTTCATTTTTGGATTCACTAATATATCCTACATCGGCTTTGCACCTTTCTCTTATCTCCATGTCCTCCATTCTGGCACGAAGATTTCGCATTTCTCTCTCCATGTCTGGATTCTACACTTGCCTACCTCTTTCTCTGGACATTTCCCTTTCCTCCTCTGGATCAGGTGATTGTCTACCCCTTCTCCTTGGCGGCATGGTGAATTCTCCTTTTCCTTTGCTACAGAAAGCAAAGAATTCTCCTAGAGCTCTGATACCACTTGACGCAGGCGCACCACCCAGGGCACGTCCGCTCACAAGACCTTTTCTCCTTTCTCGGCCCGAAGAACTCAAAGATTCTCTATTTCCCTATCGGGAAATATTCCACCCACAGAAATCTCTTCAGGGACTCCCCTCCTTCTATCTGGGTTCCTTCTATCGGGATCTTGACACCTGTGATGTTCAGACAACTTGGATCATCGATCCCCGATGTGCTCCTTTGTTGCTTTAGCCCCCACCTGCCTAAGCCTTCAGTCCACACGACCACTCTCTATAAGACCTCAACGTTATATCCCTTCTGTCATGGTTTCTGACTTCAAATTCCTGATGCTCCTCAAATTCTCGTTAGCCCTCTAGGATAAGCCCCTGGGTCCACGTGACCTCTCCTTATATGACCGCAGTCATATCCCTCATCGGAGTTTCGGACTTTCCAATGTCAAAATACAATTGTCCCCGGGACTTGCGATTCTCCAAATCTCGACGCGCCCTTTTCACGATAGCCCTCCTGGCTATAGGCCTTGGCTCATCTGACCGTTAACCCATGACCACGGTCTTATCCCCGTAGGGGATACGGGATTCCAAATGCTGTAAAACACTTACTCGTAGGATTCTTGATTCTCCGTCAGGCTGACAACTGGCTCCCACTACGGTGCCTCCCTCCTTTCTGACGTACTGACAGCTGGCCGCACAATTGTACCTTCCTCCTCGTCAGGATTTCACGGTTCACGAAACCAAAGTGCCTAAACACTTTGTCACCGGGATCCCCGTTATCTCGATGGCCCCAAACACCGATGGATGACTTCTTGTCGGGACTTTCACCGATGATGCCGATTTCTTCCACGCTTCCTTTCTAATGAACAGTCCCGATTTCTCCGAGGTTTCGGGACTTGTAATGTCTCAATTTCCTTGTCCTTAGGGACTCTGATTCCCCGATTTCCCGACTCTCTCCAGATTCCTGACACCTGTCCTCCCAAACGGACGACTCAGATTATGCCGGGGTTTTCACTATGAACTTCCCCGACCTTCTGTTCACGGAACTTATGATTCCCGAACTCCAGACACCTTGATTTCGGCCACGTGTCCAACTGTCGGATGGCTCTGATCTTCCCGGGACTTCAGGGTTTCAAATGTTAAAAAAAATTCGACCACAGGATTTCCGATCCTTCAAATTCCGATGGTCACCCTCGTGCAGCTTCTGTCAGATCCGATGGCTGGCCGGTGTTTAGTGAGATCTGACGGTCCTCAATCTCCAGAACTTGAACTCCGAGCACAGCCGTAAGCTCCTCGCTTCAGTGGCAGATCCAACGGTTGATGAGACTTTGCTGATCCTCACCGTAAGATCCTGACCGTCGATTTCTTTTCTCCTTGAAGATTTCTTCTATGAGTGAACCCAGTATTTCTCTATGAGAATTGGTCCTTCTACATGCAACTTTGCAGCGCCTGATTTACGCACTCGACGGAACGAACTTCCAGTGCTTCTCTTCAGCGAACTTGGAAACCTTATCCTTCCTAAGCTTCACACAATTCTGAGTCTCCACGAAGACTCTTGCACGCACTCCTTGCGGCAATCCTCGAACACTTCTAAGTGTTGAGTTCTTTCGACCCTGCGTACACCTGCAGCAGTAGGTCTTCAATACCTCACTCAGTTTCATGACTGAGACTCTCCTTAGCCTATGCACTCCTTGCATGGCTCGTATAACCCAATTTCACTCCTGGGTGAATGAGAACAAAAGATAACTATCTAAGCCTTCTGTCAACGCACTCCTTGTGGATGACTTCAACTACACTCCTTGCAGGAATCCTTGCTTAGATAGAGAAACAATTGAAACTCATTCCACTTCCTCTCAGATTTCAATATCAACACATGAAATCATATACACAGCATAACAACAAATGCATAACAGGAAGTAAATACTCATGAGCATAGCATTCAACACACATACACAGAGGATAACACGACAACCATGAATCTGAATCAACTTCTTCTATTAATTCAAGATATGTACATGGGTGTTCTTCTGTAGTTCTCTGCTTCTCTCCTATGCTATGGATTCTTCTAACTCTTCCTGAACTATGTTACAATGCACAATGAAGGTTTCTATATCCGTTCTCCCTCTTTCTTCTAGAACTATCTAATCTAATATTCAATTCTACCTACCTACATTTACTACTATAAATGCCTTTGTCTATCTCAGACGAGAGCGGGGTGCCCAAGGTCTGATTACATTTTACCAAGGCTCCTTCATTAAATGATCTCATTTATGTTTGGCGCATCAACTTCAAGGGAAAAAATTCAAAACTTGTGTTGGACGTCCTCCAGTTGTCTTCCACTTCTACGTTGGCTCGCTTGACGTGAGGGATGCTCCTGCATCATATAATTAGTTGTTTTTCTCCTTTTCTTCTTTTAATTTTGAGTGGAAACGAGGCCCATAAACCTGTAGGAAACACTACACCAAATGATATTAGGTTTGATTGGGACCTTCCATTGGGTGTTCTCCCTCATCTATTTGACAGGCCATTTGGACCCGTCAATATAAATGACGCTAGAAGGAGGGCTAGATGACAATTTGAGCCTGTGGAGTCATTCTTGTTAAAAAAAATATTAATTTACTAATGGATCCATCCCGTATCCCTTTATGGAGGTGTTTTTCTGGTGGTGTACCTCCAAAACCTCCTAGAAATATTTTAAATTTCTTGTCACAACTTACATTTGATGGCGAGAGTGAAATATTTGCATCTAAACTTGCCTTACATTTCTGGAAATTTTGTTGTTCTCACAATATTACTGATGGAAATACCATTTGCAGGTTGTTCACTCTCAGTTTTGTAGATCGGGTTAAGAGATGGTGTGAGACTTTGTCAGCTACCTCTATTCACACATGCGAACAATTTATGTGTGAATTTTTGCATGCTTTGAGAATTATGATTATGATAATTTGTGTGCAGAAATTTTAGATATTAAGAAGAACGAGGATGAATCCCTTGAATATTTTGTTATCAGATTTACTCATCTTTGTTGTATAATTCCTTTGGATGATAGGTCCTCTAACAATGATTTTATTTCCTATATAGTTTCTCTTGCTAATGAAACATACGAACCACTAAATGAAGAATCTAAATCATCTTTTAATCTTTCCCCACATGATGATTTGGATTTAAATGAAAAATTTGAAAATGTTAATGGTTTAGATTAATTTCATATGCCTGGATCCTTCTTTAGTGTGGGGGATATAGATCAGATATAAAATTATTTTACGGAATAAATATATGTATCCTTTCATCACTCCATTCCCTCTTTCTTTCTTCGTGACGAAAAATAGACCTCTTGTGTTATAAATTCAAGTTTATATTTTTTTGTAGCAGCCCAAGAGGAGGTTTTTCCTATTAATAATGGGACACTTCGGGTCACACCGATGGTTATGTTAAGATCTCATTATCCTCTCTCTTATTTACCATCACAATAGATGGAGGAGGGAGCTATGGAGAAAAACTTGAAAACTGATCACTTTGTTAATGAAGAAAATCTAGACACACTCAAAATGAATTCCTCCTCACATATGGATGATTTGAAATTAATTTATGTTGATTTGGATTGTCGTGATGTTTCAAATTCTCCTAGTTCAAGTGACATAGAGAAATATTTTTTTCCTATTGTTGATAGGTCATTTATTGAAACCTCTTGTTCTAATGATTCTTATGACTTACTTTTCTCTTCTAACCATGATATAATTTGGAAGATATTTTAGATTCTCATATGATGCAGGAGAAAGACAATCACACTAATTTTTTCACTTCAGGAAAAGAAATCAGCATACAAGACATACCTCTTTTATCACAACAATCTACCTTTTCTTGGATGAGGAAAACCATATTTAGGAAGAACGTGTTGGTTGTGAAACCATTCCTAGTATGCAGCCCACCGATTCACAATCATCCAACGATGTTTTTACGGAGGAGGAAATACCATTCAGGGAGTCACTTTCTACAAATTTTTCTTGTTCCATAGAAGCTTTTATGTCTCTTAATTCTTCACTTATTTTTATTTGTATCTTGATCTCTTTAACGGTTTGACCTTGCAGGAAACCACCCACCATCTGACTCAAATAGACTCAATGGAGCTGACCCCTTTTGAAATACTTGATGGGGGAAATGTGCATATGAAAGATAGAGAGGATAAGGCCTCTTCCCATGAAATTATTAATTCTATGCCTTATTATCCTTTTTCATGGGATAAAGGGAATGTTATAGTAGATGTATATCGGGCCATGTCTTTTTTTTCTTCATCATCATTTTTTATCAATAGTGAATATTCTTGTTCAAGTATCCCTGTTGGTTATTGTTCTCTTTCTCTTCTAGGGCTGACCCAGGTTCGGATCTCAATAGTTTTCCAACAAAACCATCTAAAACTATCGGCCCTCTTGGTAAACCAAAAGGCAACACAACGCACAGAGTGCACTGCGCGGTCTCACCCGAGATAACTTTATGGGTGACTGCAATGCTCAAGTTCTTGCAATCTAGGAATGAGTGGGGATCTGGGGTGTATTCTATCTTCTTCATGCATTAATCTTGTTATTCATTCAAGTATTTCTAGGATTCATTCATCTTTAGGCCCATGCATGCATTCTAATACATCTATCTTAACCATTCATTCATAAACTAATCATTAATAGAAAGTAAACATGTGAGAAACATCACATAGAACACAAGTTTTACCGTGGCTCACCCCCTCCTGGGCTACGTCCACAAAGATTTGGCTTCTCTGCTATTTTATTTAGTCTACTGTGTTATCACTGTAAAAAAATTCATATTGAGTCCAATCTTCAAGACTTAGCAGAGGCTAAGTCAGTATGGAGGAGCGATAGACTAACGAACAATGCCATATCTGGCGGACGGGGATAAATATAGAGGAAATGCGAATTTGATGGGACCCAATGGGTCATGGATCATGGGCATTGTTGATCGATGGTCGTAGGACATATCAGGCAAAGAAATAATGTGTGAGTTAATCTCTTGGAGGTAGGATGATAAGAAGATCGTGGTTTCATTTCAAGGGCACATGGCGCCACCAGATACATATCAGGGGGGGGGAAGCAGGTAAGCATGAAACCACCCAAGCCCACCCCGATGTCACGTGTTAGAAAATTATTAGATATGTCACATCCAAGGATCGCATGTGGAAAGGGAAAGTTGACGGCCCATCAAATAACCTTAGGACAATTGTTTGGGTGCTTTTTGTTTGTGAGATGTCGAGTAAGCGTCGCCAGAAAACTGACTCGAAGGCTCATCATTTGAAATTGATAGCCAAACATGATAAGTCATTGTCCTTGCTAGTACTTTCATCAGTAACCTGTGATTGGCACTCGATGATGACTTTCATTCAAAACATGGATGACATTACTATGTTTTGGGCGATTAACATTTCATTCCTGAACGGGGTAATCACAAACTGGATCATCTTTCTAATTCCTATATAGCTAAGGGAGATAAGCTTGTTCTTTATGGAAAAGAAGAGAGAATGGATAAAACAGACCAAGTGGCCTCCAGTGAGCCAGGATATTCAAATAATATGACAAATTTATCAGTGAAGAAGAAAGAAAATCTTGTCGCACGAATACTAGCAACGAAATTTCACATGAAGCCTGCAGAGGATCCATGAGCAGATAAAGAGGTCGGATTAAATCCCATCATGAAGGATTTAATCATCAACGGATATGTAGATGAGCTCCACACACAAGTTTTCAAAAGGAAAAGGAGCAAGTGACAGAAGACAGAGGTTAAAGCTGAAATAGTTGAAAGTGTTGGAGAAAACCAGTCTTCTTGGCTTGACACTTTAAAGGAAGAAATTGCTAATCTGAAATAGATTTCAGGATAAATTAAGTATTTTTCAGAGAATTTTGTAATGATACAGACATGTGGAATTCAAGGCAAAAATATTGAATGTGTCATTTTTTTATTATAACGTCCCCTAGAAAATAGGATTTAGTTGTTGTACGTTACTCCTTCTTGGTAATGGATGTCTATTTTTGGAACTTTGGGGAGGATGATTCGTTTTGAATATCAGATGTAATTTATCTATGTATATTATCAAAAATATAAATGAATGGTTGGACTTACTGGAGAGGGGCATGCCCCCATAGCAGGAGGAATTTGTAATTTTATGGGGTTGAAACTGAATATACATGCGGAAGATTTTTGAATTCTCATTGAAAAGATTCTAATGGTGGTGATATGAGTCGTGTCTTCTCTCATAGTATGTGTTTCTTGTGTTCCTAAATTCCATTTGCACTTTCTTCTATTTAAATTGGAGAGTTAAAAATCTCAGAATTCGTCTTATGATGCTCTTGGCTTAAGCAATTTAAAATATGTATGTTTCTTCTTAACTAAGTCGGAATTCATTTCAGTAATGCTCTAATGTAGTTATTTGTTTTCGATTTCCTTCTACACCCTGCTTAAATATGATTTACAACTCAGATTCATTGCCTCATTTAACCTTTATCCTCTGGAGAGTTCTACCGGCCAATCATTTTTTTCATTCACTTCTGGAATTTTGACTCCATAGCCCTAAGTGTCCCTCCCCTTCCTAGCCAACAAATTTATAAACGCCCCCCCCCAAAAAAAACTAAATCTAGCCATTGATTTCCAAAGATATATCAAGTGACACGATAGAGCCCTCTCTGAGTTGAGAAGGCTAGTGCCCAGCTCTAAAGTAGGTTTAAACAATTACCTCTGTCATTTTTCTATCATTCGGACAAAATTTACAAAGTGCTAACATTCTGGTTCCGTTTCCGAGACAAAATTGCAAAAATTTCGCTAGGAAAAAATGACATGGTTGAGTTCTAAGGTTTGAAGAGCAGTAGACACTTAGGCATATGTTGGCTGTATTCCTACTCTAGTGACTCCACACATCGAAAAATCAGTTTGAAGGTGATTCCACTGGTAGAAGAATCCATAAATTTGAATTTTCACTAGCAACTCCATTGGGGATGCAAAATCTAGATTCCAAAATATCATTGGCGACTCCACTGCCCGAAGATGAGATCCCTTGACATAGGTATGAAAAGGCATCATGGAAGAAAACAAGTACTTAATGTTGGGTTTTTTCCAAGACATTATATTGTTCATTGTAAATTGTCTCTAGTCGTTTCCTGAACATGCTAAACAAATTCTTTTTCACCTGCTTCATGCAAATGATGACCATGATAATCCTGAAATTGTATATCCTCCTCTTAAGATTATACAAATATCTCCTCAGTTTATTAATGATTTTGATGAAAATCCCCCATCTGAGCCATGTGATAACCATTCCCAAGTTGATAAGCCTCATGAAACCAAGGTTGATATTTTACCTCTTGTACTTGATCCAACACCCTCCAAGACCTAGCAGAAATACAGGCCCTTAAAATTACCCCACATCCTTCATGATTTTCCTCCAAACCACTATGAATACCTAGCAGTGTTTGACGGAGAACTTGGTTCCATCACTGCTGAGAAACACATCCAAGAGTTCGACCATTTTATAGATTTCCTTGAGATTAACCATGACGATGTTTGTATGAGGGATTTCTCTCAATCCTTGAAAGGAGATACCAAAGAATTTTTTATACATTTGAAGCCAGAGACCATTGTCTCGTGGGAATAATTGAAGAGTGTTTTTTCGAATTTCTGGGGTAAGAAGAAATCTCTAAACCTCCAGCTTACATAATTTTATGCTTTGAAAGGGAAAATAAATGAGACTATTTCCACTTTCAGTAGAAGGTTTTCCAGTATTTATTATGATCTTCCTAAAGAAATTCAACCCACTGAAGCTGCTACCATGATCTAGTATGCCACTACTCTTCACCCAAATCTGGCTTTCCTCCTGATGGAAAGAAGACCTGAGACCTTACAACAAATGTTCAATGATGCTCAGGAGATTCAACACAATGTCCTAGCATGTGAACAAATTCAGAGTGAAGAGTTGGGTGTTCCAAGACATGAGAATGAATATGAACAGAGAACATTTGACTGGAATCTTGGGCATAAAATTGATGATATCATAGGTCTTCTTGAAGTTCTGAATGAAAACAATTTTGTAAAGGATTATATCCCACTGATTGAAAGAGAAGGTTCTTATGTAGTCTCTGATCCACGCCATGACAAGCATGGAGCTTATTTTTTCATATATTCAGGTGTAAACAATCAAGAAGATGAGTTTGCATATCAGTTTGTTGAGGAATAGGTTGATGTCCCAAGATTTTTCTTGTTATACGGTATTGCAGATGTTGTTGATTTGCCTATATATGATGAATATGATGATGATTATGATAATGACCTCCCAGAACATCCAACTGCATTTCCTCTATCAGGAAATGCTCTTTTTCAGCAATATAATGAGAGCAATCAGATTACATATCACAGTTACAGAGAAGAGGGTACTGAAACTGTTGGAGGAAATTTTTTGCCTTTATGCTTTTCTTCATTTGAATTGCTGAAAGAAAATGTTGAGATCATCATTGAAACAAAGAAAAGTGTGTTGATGCCAAATCACACTGATTCACTAAGACAATTTTAGAAGGAATTGCAGAAATTGGTCAAAGAGGAATCTAAAAAGAAGTGTGTTCAACAACCTAGAGAAATGGAAAAATTTGCATATGACAAAAGTAAAGAAAATGAAGAATATTTTGACTCGGGTGAAAGAGCCTTGCCATTGTGTTTTTCTTCTTTCAAATTGTTGAAGCAAAATGTCAATAATGTTCCAGATCAGAAATCTTCAAGATATGATGTTGAATATCCAAAATACAATGGACTTGCAAATGAAAACCATCTTCCATTATTCTTTTCTTCCTTTGAATTTTTGAAATAAAATCATGGGAAAACAGAGGAAGCAAGAAATTCTAACTGCAATAGCACTGCTTTACATGAGAAAATTATTGTCAGCGAGGAAGATCAACAACCTTCACATACATTTAAAGATCACGTGGCTAATTACATGAAAGTTTATTTCAGTCCAGATTTGCAGCCTCTGCTAAACTACCAGCTTGAAAATGAAGATGAAGTTGGTCAAGAAATTGTTGTAAAAGGTCATTTCCCTTCTCCTGAACTTAATGTAGATATACAACAAGATTTCCAACAAGACAAAGTGTTTCAAAGTTGTCTTTCTTCCTCTATGAATGATGTGGTTGTTTAATTTCTAAGTGTCTTAGACAAAGATGAGAATTCTGGAACTGCATATATGGAGACTTCAAGCAGTGAACAAACAACCAATATAGAGTTTCAAGAAAATAACAAAATAGTGTATGTTATTTTTCAGTCAGAAATAGAGAAAGTAAATAAAGAGGTAGTTGTTCTATTTGATCCCTTTGAAAATCATGGTTTAGAAAATGCATCCATGATAAATCCAGACTGTGAAATAGTTCATGTTGTCAGATTTCTACATTTTCAAGAATATTATGAACGAGAACTTATTCCCCTTCATTCATCTATAAGCCAAGATAACAGTCCTGGATCAAATTTCCAGAAGGTGAATAAAACCAAACCAGAATTGTTCGATGAACAAGATGATAGTCTTGATACATATAATCTGGTTGTCATATCTGAATATGTTCAAGGATGTATGAATGTTTTTGTTGATATGCATGGAAGAGTAGACAAACCTATTGTTTCCATTCCATTTGAAAATATTCTCAGAAGAGAAGAAATAGAGCAAAGACAACAAACACTTATGAAAGAGGCTTGTCTTTCTATGTTCATTCATCAAGAAGAAATGATTTTGCATGATCTCGTGGCATGTTATGTGGAAAATTCTAACAATCAAAATTTAAGGCTTAGGATGGATTGTAAGCTTGGAGATGAAGATAATGGAAAATCAACGTCAATATTGGATATGGGTTGTTTTACACCAGTGGTTTCTTTTCAGCCAGTGTTGACTTATGATTCAAAAGGGTGTTACTCTCAGCAGTCTAAGCAAATTTTTCAGCCTCTTGATGGAAATCAATAGAATAAATCGCATGAAAGCAAGAATACAGTGGAAAAGGTGAAGCATGACTATAGTCTTATGCATGTATTGGAAGATCCATTTGTAGATTTACTAGAAAAAATAAACAATCCCAATATCTTTAAAATTCTAAGATTCAAATTCAAATATAACTTCTCAAATGAGTTGTTGGTAAACAAGCTTTGGATCAATCGTGTGCAAATTAAACAAACAGTAGATGAAATGTTGGCATGGATGCATTGGCATTTTGATTTCACTTGACTGGTAGAACATTTGAGTAGTTAGTGTAGGTAGGTGTGAATAAGCTTGACGATCAAAAATTTTCAAGTTTAGATTCCAAAATAAAGTATTCATTTATATTTTAGCAGTATATCTAGCCTTCAGTCTCCAGGTCAGAGCATGACACACACCTGTTGTGAGAGAAGCTCCAATGGATAAGGCACAGGGTCTACTCTTATTTTCTACCTCACAGGGAGGATAGCATCCCCAGTTGGAGCCCATGTTATCACTGTAAAAATTTTCATATGGAGTCCCAGCTTCGGGATTTAGTAGGAGGCTAAGTCGGTATGGAGGAGCGATAGACTAGCGGATGATGCCATATCTGGTGGACGAGGCTAAATATAGCAGAAAGGCAAAGTCGATGGGACCCAATGGGGCATGGATCGTGAGTGCTACTGATTGATGGTCGTAGGAAATATTGGGCGGATAAATAAGAATATTGTGGTTTCATTTCAAGGGCACGTGGTGCCACCAGATACATATTGGGGGGAAAAGAGGGTAAGCTTGAAACCACCCAAGACCACCCCGATGTCACGTGTCATAAAATTATTAGATATGTCACATCCAAGGATTTCATGTGGAAAGGGAAAGTTGACCGCCCGTCAAATCACCTTAAGACAATTGTTTGAGTACTTTTCGTCTGTGCGATGTCAGGTAAGCGCCGCCAAAAAACTTACTCAAAGTCTCATCATTTGAAATTGATATCCAAACATGACAAGTCATTGTCCTTTCTAGTACTTTCTTCAGTAACCTATGATTAGCACTCGATGACAATTGTCATTCAAAACATGGATGACATTACTATGTTTTGGGCGATTAACGTTTCATTCCTGAATGGGGTAGCCACAAATGGAATCATCTTTCTAATTCCTACACAGCTAAGGGAGATAAGCTCGTGATTTCTGGAAAAATAGAGAGAATGGATAAAACAGACCAAGCGGCCTCCAGTGAGCCGGGATATTCAAATAATATGACAAATTTATCAGTGAAGAAGAAGGAAAAGCTTATCGCACGAATACTGGCAACAAAATTTCACACAAAGCCTACAGAGGAGCCAAGAGTAGATAAAGAGGTCAGATTAAATCCCATCATGAAGGATTTAATCATCAACAGATACGCAAATGAGCGTCACATGCAAGCTATCAAAATGAAAAGGAGAAAGCGACAGAAGACATCGGTTAAAGATGAAATAGTTGAAAGTGTTGGAGAAAACCAGCCTGCTTGGCTTGACACTTTAAAGTAAGAAATTGCTAATTTGAAATAGATTTCATGCTAAATTAAGTATGTTTCAGATAATTTTGTAATGATACAGACATGTGGCATTCAAGGCGAAAATATCGAATATGTCAGTTTTTTATTATAACGTCCCCTAGAAAATAGGATTTAGTTGTTGTACATTACTCCTGCTTGGTAATGGATGTCTATTTTTGGAACTTTGGGGAAGATGATTTGTTTTGAATCCTGGATGTAATTTATCTATATATATCATCAAAAATATAAATGAATGTTTTGAATTACCGAAGAGGGGCCTGCCCCCATAGCAGGAGGACTTTGTAATTTTTTGGGGCTGAAACTGAATATACATGCAAAAGATTTTTGAATTCTCTATGAAAAGATTCTAATGGTGGTGATATGAGTCATGTCTTCTCTCATAGTATGTGTTTCTTGTGTTCCTAAATTCCATTTGCACTTTCTTCTATTTAAATTGGAGAGTTAAAAATCTTAGAATTCGTCTTACGATGCTCTCGCCTTAAGCAATTTAAAATATGTATGTTTCTTCTTAACTAAGTCAGAATTCATTTCAGTAATGCTCTGATGCAGTTATTTGTTTTCTCTTTCCTCCTACACCCTGCTTAAATATGTTTTACAACTCAGATTCATTGCCTCATTTAGCCTTTATCCTCTAAAGAGTTCTACCAGCTAGTCATTTTTTTCATTCACTTCTGGAATTTCGACTCCATAGCCCTAAGTGTCCCTCCCCTTCCTAGACAAAACATTTATAAAAAACCCCAAAACAAACTAAATCTAGTCATTGATTTCCAAAGATATATCAAGTGACATGAGAGAGCCCTCTCTGAGTTGAGCAGGTTAGTGCCCATCTCTAAAGTAGGTTGAAACAATTATCTCTGTCATTTTTCTATCAGTTGGACAAAATTTACGGAGTTCTAACATACTGCAAAATATGGCATTGCACGCATTACATCTTCCATTATACAATCATGAAGAGGTTCAAGAACCTCTATGAGGCGGACTAGATCACACCACACTCCTCAACCTATGACCTAACCCTGAAAATATGGCTTACTTGACTATTCTATCACCTTATTACCATCATAATAACCATTGAACTGGCCTCTTTCTCCCAAAAATAAACCAACTGAACCCCTAACCTAGACCTCCTAGGCTCTTATTTATACTATTTTACAGGATTATAGTCATTACAATCTTTATAAAAAACCGTAACCCTATCATGATTAGGTTTTCTTTCCTGCGTGCCTTGCATGTTTCTCCTCTTGCATGCTTCTTTTCCTCATGCATGCTACTTTTTCTCTTGCATGTTGCTTTTCCTCTTCCATGCAACTTTTCATACCAGTTGTTCTTCTCCAAAATTAGTCTTGCACTCAAAATAACCTTCCTTCTCAAACTAGGCCTGCAACCAACAGGTCCCCAATACTGACATGTGTCTTGTCCCAAGCCACTTAGGTAGTGGACACTCTCTAAACAACCTCTGCCAAGCTGTGGAATTTCCCTTTTAGCTCTTCCCCTTTTGATCTGCCTTGCGAAACTTTCTCTGTGAGCTCTTCTACCCGTTGCACTGTGATATGCTCCTTGAGATATTGTGCTCTCTCAACAAGATCCTTAGCCATTCTCGTCTTTTCCTTCTCCAGTTTCACAATTATTTGTGTTTCTTTCTCTTGGAGAGGTTCTAATTGGACTAGCCTTTCCTTCTTGTTATTTTGCGCAGTCTTCAATTTTTCCTACAGGGTCTTCATCTCCTGTGTGACCTTCACTCACTCTGTGATGCTCATGGAATGTTTCCTATGCTTCAGATCCTGGATTGCAGTGTTGATTACCTCCTCTTGATGATCTAGTTTCTGGACCCTATCATCTTCTTCCAACGTTGTCTATAGCTGTGCGATATTTTCAAATAGTTTTGTGACCTTTTCATCTTCTTTTTACATCACTTCCACTTGCAGGGCTTCTTGTTGTTCCCTTTCAGCTAGAACTTCCGAAGGAGTAGTTGGGGTTAACTTTTATTTAATATCCTCAATCTCCTTCTTTTAGTCCTCGTGCATCTGTGTGATGATTTGGATCTGTTCTTCTGCATTTCTCATGGATGCTTGTGTGCTTTCTGGAATCCTTGTAAAAATTTCCTTCAGCTTCTTCTCTAAATTATCTACATGTTGTTTCTCCTCTTTTGTCTTGAGATTTACCTGCTCGACCATTAGTTCTAGGGCATCCTTTCCATTTCTAGTTTCCTACAATTATGTTGCATCTGTCCTTGCAAACGATTGCACTTCCTACATGACACTAGCTTGCAGTTTGTACAATGCCTTTGTTGGTATTTTCACCAATATCAAATGTACATGTGTCAGATCTTTGAGTGGTGTCTGGGATATGGCCTCGCCCATTTGCAACATCTTTGATTTTATTTGGAAGCTTGGACTCACTTGCATTATGGTCTGGATGGTGTATTCTTCATTTGACATAATCCTTTCCTCTACTTTTGTCGCTGAGGGGATGGGTTTTGTTCCCCTTTTGTGCCTTTTCACTGCTCGTATTTGTTCTAGGACCTACCTGATATTGGCCAACTCATTATGTATCCTTCCTCTTTGTTTTTTAGCCTCTTCAAACTCCTCTTCTGCATGATTATATACTCTCTATGCGACAAGATCAACATCATCCTCGGTGATTGTATACTCTGGTATTTTCTTATGGGCCTTGGCATTCTTGCGCAGCCCCCCTGTATGTATAATTGGCCTCTTTGGTGGCCATGTTTCTTGTGGAGTAGATTCTGAAGGGGTTTCCTATGTCATTGTGTCCCCACTTACTTGTTCTTCATGTGCCGGGGCAATGTCCTTCTTCCCTGATTGTGCATCCTTCCTTGGAGCACTACCCTTCTTCTGTTGCACTGGATTTTGACTGGGCTTCCCCTATTGTGTCGCTTCTTGGGGGAAATGTTGTCTCCTACAGGTGTCTTGGATGACCTTTCTTCCACTTCCTTTCCCTTTGGAATGTGCTTGGTGATGGATGGGATCTTCCAGTCATCCTGCGAGTCTCACATCGTCATTTCAAATTCCTCTACATTGATGAATAATCGAAGTTGCAACGATTCTTTCGCTAGATCTATGCATGCTTGGATCCACATATTATGTCACATAGACCTAAAGTTGGCTATCCCTTGATATTGCATGACCACCTCTGGAGTGATCCTCCGGGTGTTGGCTATGTTGTCCTAGATGTCACTAAGATACTGTGCAAAGGTGATGGAATTGCCACTTCTTCGCTTGGGGTCTAAATTGCTTCCCATTGATGTGTACCATGTTGCATGACAATGACCTACTCTATCACAGAAATAGGAGTAGGGAGGCTCCTTCCACTTTATTAGCAATATCAGGATCAGAAACCATGAGTAGCGAAACTCTGTTCCCAAGTCATGTGCATCCTTGCAGTCGTCGAGGAATAGGTTCAATAGATATGGAGCCCAGCTGAGCATGGTGTCATTTGCACACTGAGCTGTAGCTACGACAACCCCTGCAGGGACCTCCTCCTTGCAGCATTGTCTTAGCAATTTACACACCATTAGTTTTGTGGCCATCCTGGTGGCTCCGTCGCTGATTCTCTTGATGATTATTTCCACATGAGCCTCTCTCTGTTCCATATGTCTTCTTCATCTCTTCGGTGAGAACATTTTCTTTAGTCTTGTCATCCAGGTATTGTGTGGGACTCTCATCGTTTGATGGCAACCTGTGATGAAGGAAATGAGTTCTACACCAATAGATACGGGTTATTCTATCCATAAGAATCCTATGTGGAGGACTTCCATCAACTTCTTGACACAGTTATTCACCTCTTTCTCCCTGCCGAAGTGGGGAATATCTACCAAGTTTCAGATCCCAACATTTTCCAAGCCCATCGCCCATTTCTTTGGTTGCAGTATCAGGTCTCCAAATGGACCTGTGCCTAGGCTCTCCATGTATACAGAGGCAAGCATCAATGGACTCCCACGATAAAAGGGACCTCAATGCTCTCTTTTTGTTCAGAATGTCCAACACATTTGATCCAGATGGATTACTCTCCAACTGGACGGTTGGGAACTCTGAGAAGATATGATCGCCATGGTATGGTATTCATTGCAGAAAACACACCAAAAGAGTGGTCGTTATAAAGCTTAGTGGAAATTTGGAAGGTACCCTTTCCCCATCTCTTGGAAACCTCTCATTATTGCACACTTGTATTCTTTCATTTAATTATTTCAAGGGAGGAATTCCAACCTAGTTTGGCTAGCTTAAAGAGTTGTGAGTACTTGACCTCTCCAATAATGTTCTCTCGGGTTCTATTCCAGTGGAATTGGGCATGTTGCAAAAACTAAAATCCCTACGTCTAGAGGAGAATGAATTCTCGGGGAGTATTCCACGACATTTGGGTAATTTGACACAACTTACATACCTATCGATTTATAGTGATAATAATGATGGGTTCTATTCCTTATGAAATATTCCATATTCCCCTGCAAACTCTTGATCTTGGTCTTAGCTTAAGTATACCTAAATCCATTGTTAATTTGACCTTCTTAACCCACTTATACATATACGGAAATAATCTCAGTAGCAAAATATTTAAAATCATTTCCAATATGACCATATTGACAGACTTAATGTTTTCAGAAAACATGTTTACGGGTAACAACCATGTAACATTGGTCAATTTGACTCAATTGACTTTCCTACAAATTAATTACAGCAAGTTTATTCGTAGTGTTCTTTGTGGAAATGAGCTCACTAGTAGCATCCATGTATCCCTTGCCAATTTAACAAAGTTGACCTACCTAGAACTTTTTGAAAACAAGCTCACTAGTAGAATCCCTGTAGCCCTTGCCAATTTAAGTCAGTTGACCTACCTAGAACTTTATGGAAATAAGATCACTGGTAGCATCCCTGTAGCCCTTGCCAATTTTACTCAATTGAATTACCTAGATATTTCTAAAAATGATCTCACAGGTAACATATATCAAGCTACTACCAATTTGAGGAAGCTTAGATACCTTGACCTCTCAAACAACAATCTTAATGGGACAATTCCAAGAGCCATAGGAAAGCTTCATTTATTGTGGTCCTTAAATTTGGAATCAAAAAAATTAAGTGGTTGTATCCCATATACTATAGGTCAATTAAAGGCTCGCATGGTCCTAGACATACATAATAATAACTTTTGGGGGAGTATCCCTAATAGCATTAATGATTTGGTTTCACTTCAGATATTAGATCTATCAGAAAACAATTTGGAGGGACATATTCCTAATGGATTTGGCAATTACCCTAATATGACAATTTTCTCTTCTCATTCTAATAACTTCTCTGGAGCACTTCCCATGGCTTTGGCCATTTGTACCCATCTTGAGCAACTAGATTTAAGGAAAAATGGGTTGACAGGGGAATTTTCTCGATACTTAACATTTTTTCATGACTTGAGAATTTTAAGCCTTGATTATGATAATCTACATGGTTTTATTCCTCCCTACATCACAAATCTTACCAAGTTGCATGTATTGGATTTATCCAACAACAAATTCAATGGAAGCACACCAGTGCACTTTGAGAGACTCTCCAAATTTGCAAATGTGTCAAATAAATATGACACAGATGAGGAAATAGAAATTGTTATGAAAGGGAGTGAGTATAATTTGTTATATCTCTTGCCTAAAAACACTATATTTGATTTGTCTTGCAATAATATTACATGAGAAATCCCTGCAAGCATAGGTAGTATGAGTCACTTGTGATTGTTGAATTTATCTTGGAATAAATTAGAAGGTAGAATACCTGCAACTCTTAGTCAGATATCTACGTTGGAGCAGTTGGATTTGGCCCATAATTATTTGAGTGGATCAATTCTTGAGGAGCTCTCCGAGTTACCTGAGTTGAGTGTTCTGGATGTTTTGTCAAACATCCTCTGCGGGCGAATCCCAATCAGGACACAATTTTCCACTTTCAATGTAATTTCATTTCAAAAGAACAAGTGCTTATGGGGTTGTCCTTTAGATTCATGCAATGAAAATGAAAGACAAGCAAACAAAGATGATAATTCTAGTAAGAGTATTAATGTAAGATTGGGGTGGGTAAGTCATGTGGATGAAAATATGTCATTTATAGAATTGGGGATGGGAATGGGGATTGGATTTGGGGGAGTGGTTATTATCTTTATGTTATGGAAAAGATCTAAGAATTGGGTGATTCCCCCAAACATGACACGTCCCGTTTTTTGGGTATATAGATTCCCTACTTAAAGAGGGCTTGCTAGAAGTTCTATCACTTTTTAGATTAACATTAACATAATAAAAATACAAACAAAAAACAATATTATTGCATAGTTACATGATGATTATAGATGTGAATGTGTTCAAAATTTATATTTAGTAATGTATCATGATTTAAAATCTATAATGCATTAATAAAATTACAATTATAATCATTTCATGCATATAATACTTTATATAAACATAAAAGTTAGGAAACTCATCATCTCTATATGCTATTTTTCCATTGTTAAAACGAAGAATTCCATTGTAGTTATTTGTTTTCTTTTAATCAATGGTGTGCACTAATATTACACACTAATAAAATATTATTATTTTTAATATTGCATTGAAACACAAATTCATTTTATAAAACTTATTTCGTTATATTATTGAAATCGTACTCGCATTTTGACTAAGTGGTATTTTTTTCTATGAATCAGGTATTAATGTATCCATAGACTCCTATCCATGTTTTCCCTATTTCTTGCAAACTGTTGCCTCATAGTTTGGTCTAGTCCATCGTATCATCAACTTCCTCAAGTGTTTTATGCTTACCACAACTAAATAATGACAGGTGGTTTTTGGCTGAGTACAAACCACACATTACATAATGGTTTTTAGATTACCAAGAACTTTATGGGAGTACAAATTGCCTCGTTAGGCCTACATCAATATCTGACTCAAGTATCTACAACTTCAAAATTTCCTCTTATAACTTAGACCAATTTTCTCCTTTAAAACATTATTAGAGAGGACCAATAAACTTCTAAGGATGTTTATGCTTCATGGATTTATCACATTTTAAAAACATACATCATTTTTATTTATTCCTCGCTTTGCTTGTTCCTTATTCTTCGTCGAACACGCTTCTGTTGCTTCACTTTTGTTGTTTTTCTTCTTACTTCTTGTCCTTCTCTTTGTTGTTGTGTCTCTTTCTCATTCCTTGTCTCTTCCTCTTGCCTCTTTATCCTTTTTTTCATGCATAGGAGTCCATCTACTTCAACTATCTCTGTCATCTTCTTCTATCATGTAGTTCGTGTCTTTTTCTACTTTTATATGGATTCCTTTTAAACCCTTTGTATGACTATCCATAGTCATTTCCCTCTCTCCTTTGTGAGCTTTCCATGCTCACTTTGAACTGAAAATATCCTCTGTAGTAATAAGTATGTTTCACCCTTCTACACAATACCTTACAAAACTTATCTCATGAACTTGGCCTTTGCTATTCCTGGTTCCTTCCACTAGAAACTTCTAAGCTTCCGCTACTCCTCAACTTCCATAGTTATAGTCTTCTTCACTTTCTCACTTCCTCTCAAGAGCTTCACCCACTCCTTCCTCTAGAAAACTCTACCCACATCATGATTGTGAAGTTGCCTCAACAACTTCTACCCAACCCTAGTTGGAAGTTGTCTTATGTTACAACTTCTCTTGTTGTAGGGTTTCTTCCACAGATCATATTTTCTCTTTAAGTCATATTTATGAAGAATGCATCATTTTATCTATATTAGTATTCTTTCCACTACATTGTCTTATCGAAGTGTTCTTGTTCTTTCTTCACACCTACAATTACATGCTTACAAAAATATGTTTCTCGTTGTAATTGATCAATGTCCAACATGACATATTGATTTTTCCATTAATTTTGATTCTTCATCTCTTCATAATGTCTAGTACTTGCAAAAAAAAAAAAACGTGTCTATTGTTGAAATTATCAGTTTCAACTCAGACTCAATTTTGTACAAACATTAAATTGACTTTTCTTTCATCCTGATTTCCAATAATGAAAATTGACTATGACTCTTTCAACTTGACTTTGACATTGACATAACTAAATTCTATCACTCTCACTTGGATTGGCCTAAAACATTCCATTTGACTCCATCATTTTACCTCAATAGACTTTATCTTAAAATAAAATCATAACTTTAATCTTGGGTGTCGGGTAAAACTGATTATGCACCATACTATAAACATTTCATAGATTTTCAGCTTGATTTTTGCTTTCAATATGTAAGCCCTCTACATCCTCCATGACTTCAATTTCCCTTTTCACCATTAACTTGACATTGACTTCATTACATAAACAAGACTTCATTACATAACCAACCATTGTTTCACTTTACTTAGTTTAATAAATTATCAACCTTTGACTTCACTCAATGTGACTTTGACTTTAAACCACATACAATAAAGCCTTTGAATTTAATAATAATAAGTAATGACTTTGAATCAATATTTGCACTTTATTTTGACTTTCAATATGTAAGCCCTCTACATGCTCCATGACTTCAATTTCCCTTTTCACCATTAACTTGACATTGACTTCATTACATAAACAAGACTTCATTGCATAACCAACCGTTGTTTCACTTGACTTAATTTAATAAATTATCAACCTTTCACTTCACTCAATGTGACTTTGACTTTAAACCACATAAAATATAGCCTTTTAATTTACTAAT
Source organism: Picea sitchensis (assembly GCA_010110895.2). NCBI lineage: Eukaryota > Viridiplantae > Streptophyta > Pinopsida > Pinales > Pinaceae > Picea > Picea sitchensis. The sequence continues at coordinate 123,540 of SNQJ01S0027897.1, forward strand.
AATAAGTAATGGCTTTGAATCAATATTTTCACTTTATTTCTTTACACTAGTGCTTCAACCTCAACTTAGGCTTCAAAATTAACCTCACTTGCCAAAGAATTTCACTTTGCTAGTTTTCTATCCTTTACATGCGTGCACTACACCGTTGCATACTTATTGATGGACTTCACATTCTCCAGGATATCCACCAATGTTATAGACACTAAACACAATCAGACTATACCTCTTCCTTTTCACCTTCATCTAGTGAGGTTGAACGTGCCCAACAATGGCTTCCAAGAGAGGTTGTGAGGGAGCTAGTGCACTATGTAATGAGAATGATCCTCCCCCGATGCTTTTTCTCATATTCAACCATGGCCATGACATCATTCTCTAAAATTCTCTCAATGATCATGGGAACATCGTTTATCTAGAGGATAACTCTAATTTGTTGTCATAAGCTACTCATTTGGACAAATAAATTGTAAAACGAACCAAAACCTTGAATATTTGTAACTCAACACTGTAATTGCTACATCCATCTAAAGAATTCCACATTGTCTAGTGGCTCTAGCAACCATATTAATGCATCTTATTTTCCTTTGGTTGTAAGTCCTCCCCACACAACACCAGTTTGATTGACACGTAGTAGGAATCCAATTTTACATGGCATCACCAGAAGACATCACCAATTTACTTTCATTTGTCACACATTCCCTCAAAAACACACTGGTCGCAACCATCGACCAATATTTGGTGGAATTATTTTGGAATAAAAAGAACTATTATTACCTATTCACCCCCTCTAAGTAATCCAACAGAAAATGCATTATTCTCAGACTAACTTAAAAATATTGAAAATAATATATAAAGTATCACATATGGTAAGAGACAAACTTGCAAGTTCTGCTAAATTATTAAAAGTTTTGAGTACTCCGCTGTGAAATAAAGTCACTATAGAAACCATATAGAAAGCCTTAGGGAAAAAAGAAAAAAATATATACAATTGAACTTGCAAATGAACACACCATAAGTCTTGCGTACTTGGAATGCACCATTTTCCACATGAGTACTAAATCACATAAGTTATAAACATTTATTTATAAGAAAAGGCTTAGGCATGTAGGAAATATGATTTGTCTAACCTCCTTTGGTCCTTTGGGGTTCCAAGAGGTCATGAATTCAAGACTTTAATATCCTAGTTTTGATCCCCAGATTATTAATGTATATGTATATGATGAAATGGCTATAAGATAGACATATGTAATTTATATTCAAATATAATATAAATACATCATATGCTGTAAATGAAGAAGGATAAAGAATGGGGGCTATAAGTCCAGGCTTAGAGGGGAAATAAAATGGGCTTAAGCGCTGAGAGGAAGACTAAATTTATTTTATTGTTACCCTAAGTTGTTTAATCTTAGCATTATTAAACCATCTCTTTATTATTATCCTAAGTCCTTCTACCTTGATATTTGTTACCAAAGTGGGATACATGGACTTCTCATGAAGGCATGTGGTACTTCATTGGCATGGAAGTATAAATTACGTTTTGGGCATGCAAATTAGTTTTTTCACGTTCATTATTCCTTCGATAACTCTATACTAAAATTTAGAGGAAATGCCATTATAGTATTTCTATAATAAAATTATGATAAATCACTACCATGAAACTATAAGATAAAAGAGGAAATTAATTAAAGTTCATTAGTCCCTATAATCTTGGCATAGAGAATCCTTGGCTAGC
>SNQJ01S0027898.1:22661-49653 GCA_010110895.2 Picea sitchensis
TATATATATATATATATATATATATATATATATATATATATATATATATATATATATATATATATATATCAGTGGACTACTCTCATTACACAAGCATGTTCATGCATGTCCATATCCACAAACACACATCAATATGCACTAAGTATTAAATCTTATCATGCACATGCATTTTATCATTCTTATATGCATTATGCATTACTTCCATTATGCACTCCAATGCATAATTATTTCAGCTTTATTTATTTATTTTGTTTTTTGTAGATCGATATCCTTGAATTCTTGTAGACCCTTGTTGCATTGCACTACCATTTTTGACATCTTTGCACCATTGATTCTTCTTCCTAAGCATCTTCCAGCCAATTCCAACTTGACTACTAAGCATTTCCAGCCATTGTACCTTACTAGCAACTACCCCCACTCAAGAAAACATACCCTGGATTTACCATGTTAGAATTCATCCCGCACATTGGAATGATGTAATTTCTATCATTCCACCTTCTAATGTTGCAATATTTTCTAACATGATTAACCCTTTAGCAACGTAGAAATTTTCTTGTGAATCCTTGTTCATTTTCTCAATACTAAATTGCTTCCTATGAAATGTTATATTTTTCCATTGATAATTAGAAGTGAAATTGAACTTTCATTTTTCCATCCTTCTTTTCACATGTACCAAGCTTTCATTGCACACTCTGATAACATAAGTTGGATTTCTTTCTTTGGGTACTTTTAGATGCAAGTAGCTAAGCCATAGGTTAACCATTCCTTCTTCTTGTATTCCTATGCTTTCACATAGAGATGACTCATCCACTCTATGAGTCTCACCTCACCTCATGAGACCCTTTCTTTTCTTTTCTTTATTTTTTCCACAAATTCACCATATTCACCACATCTATACCTTCAAGGCTATGGAGTCCTCCTTAACTCCATATGCATGCAAATGAAATTCTTCACCCACTAGCCTCATGTTCATGTGAGAATGTCTATTGATTTTTCTTTGAAGTCCATTTAAACTCTATATCATATGAATACTAATCTTTCTCTCCTCTTCCCGAGTCTTTTGTAAACCTTTTAGTACCTACTCTACAACCCCACACTTCCCTCTGCATCTCTTTGTTTCCTTAGCCAACTACATAAGCTTTGACCTGCTTCATTGTCCAATGGACCTTGAGGTTACTATGAAACAGACCCACATAATCTTCATTTATGGAATCTTATGTTATTTCTAGTAGTCCCTTCACACATCACTCTGTACTTGAGTGGATTTCTATCTATTAACAATGCCATGTTATTAAGCTCAACCTCTTTTATTACCAAGGGGTTGCACTTCCCAAGGTGCCTCTATACCACTGCATAGGCACTATCATAGGCATCAATACTCTTATTTTGAACCAATACTCATCTTTGGCATGTACCTCTAACATTTGGAAATGTTTTCCCAAAATTGAGTTGTTTTGGAAAACTTTCACATTGAGTAATTGTATGGCTCATAGAGTTCAATTTCCCTTTTTCTTATAGAATTATAACACAGCTAGATGACTCCTAGGAGAACCAACTCTTTCTATCATGTTTTCCCTTAGATTACCTTTCCAACTCCCATACTCATGCTTCAATCTTATTTATGAGACAACAATTATGTCTTCTTGAAATTTCTATTTCTGCTCAATTGTGTCCTTCAAGTCCACTAGTGACTTTCCTTCTGATTCCTTGAGAATTATTTGGCTCAAAACTAAATTCTGAGTGGATATCTAGATTTTCATATTCAATATTTTTCCAATAAATATTTTCTTTTTCAATTCTTAATATTGAGAAGAAAGTTATAACCAATTGAATATTGCTAATTCACCCCTTTTGTGCACCTTCTCCTAAGTGAAAAATAATCTCAAACACCAACTTTGGCCACCTATGGGAGAAAATATGTTAGGAACCAAGGAAACTTTTGTATGATACATAGATAAAAATAATGACATGGAATTCATAATAACTATAATATTATCAATATGATGCTCTAGTAAAAAACTGCAGGAATCTCGAAATGACAACTTTGTCCTTTTTCACCCCTTTTTCCAAACTTGGAATTTTTAGTCAAAGTGGTTATCTCCAAAACTACACACTTCTAGAAAAACTTCACTAAACAAAATTTATTTGTCTTGGTGTGTGAAAAAAATGTCGAGTAGTTAATTTTTTCCAGATTTGTCATCTGGGGACCCTTTTCCCTTTTCCTCCTCTAAAAATCTTAAAAATCCCCAAAAAGTGGCCTGAAATAGTGGATTTTTCCTTGTTTCAACATCCACATTTCAAACCCCTTAGAATCCATCCAATTCCTTTGCACAATATTCTCATTTATACTTTTCTGATAGTTTGTACAAGTTTTAGCGGTAGCTGTACTTTTTTGATAGTTTGTACAAGTTTTAGAGGTAGCTGTGCTCCTGCCACTGAAGTTGACCCCGATCTTCAAAAACATGTAATTTTCATTTTCTGGGAAATAAGAGCATAATTGCCAATGACCCTCTCTGGAACTTTTGTATCCCTCCTCACTCTGGACAAAATCTAGAAGTTTCATCTCAAACCAACTTAATTTTCTCCATTCATTTCCAAAATACATTTTTGGCTCCACGCTTAGTTTGCCAACTTAATAGGACAATTTTACCTATATGGTATCCTTCTTATTTTATTCCTCTATGAACCCCACACGTGCATTAATTTTGTATTATGCATCAATATTCAGTACTCACCAGATTCACAATGCACACCGCCAATATTTAGTGCACGCCCCGCACAACAATATCCAATGTGCACAACTTTTATACCACGCACCAATATTCAATGTGCACAAATTTTTCACTACACACCAATATTCGGTGCGTGCAAATTTTATACCGCGCATAAATACCTGGTGTGCACAAATTTTTATACCACACACCAATATCTAGTGTGCACAAATTTTATGTTGCGCACCAATATCCAGTGTGTGGAACTTTTATGTCGCACACCAATATCCAGTGTGTGCAATTTTTTATGGCGTGCACCAATATTATGTGCACGCAACATTTTATATTGCGCACCAATATCCAATGTACACAACTTTTTTATGTCGCGCACCAATATCCAGTGTGCACAAATTTTTATGTCGTGCACTAATATCCAATGCACACAATATTTTATGTCATGCACCAATATCTAGTGCATGCAACTTTTTATATCACGCACCAATATCCAGTGCGTGCAACTTTTCTATGTCGCACACCAATATACAATGCACACAATTTATATACCACGCACCAATATTCAATGCACACAAATTTTATACTACACACCAATATTCAATGCACACAACTTTTATACTAAACACCAATACCCAGTGCACACAACTTTTTATGCCACCCACCAATATCTAGTGCGCACAACTATTTATATCACGCACCAATATCTAGTGCACACAACTTTTATGCTACGCACCAATATCCAGTGTGAGAATTTTTTTATGTCACGCACCAATATCCAGTGTGTGCAACATTTTATGTCATGCACCAATATCCAATGCGCACAACTTTTTATATCGCGCACCAATACCCAGTGCACACAATTTGTTTATGTTGCACACCAATATCCAGTGCACACAACTTTTTATGTCGCGCACCAATATCCAATACGCACAATTTTGTATATCACGCACCAATATCCAGTGCACGAATTGTTTTTATTTCGCACACCAATATCCAGTGCGTGCAACTTTTTATGTCACGCACCAATATCTAGTGAGCACAAATTTTTATGTCACGTACCAATATCCAGTTCACGAAAATTTTTATATCACGCACCAATATTTTGTGCGCACCTCCAATTTTACACTATGTAGTGCCAATATTTAGTGTGCACGTACTGCGTGCCAATATTATGTGTGCACCACCGATTTTTCACCGCACAACATCAATATTCAATGTGCATGCACCACACACCAATATTACACGCACACAAGTCCTTTATTTGCTTAGCTGATTTCCCATATTTCCAGCTTGTGACCATAGTGAAAATGCCTGACTCTCCTGTTTAAGACAAATTCAATCACTTGGAAATCGAAACAACCCCTCCATAACAACCATTTTGAGTGCAATTCTAACTTGAATTTGCTTAGAAATTTGGGGATTTCACTCAGATTTTACATTCTTCCCCAAATTTGACACAACTTAAATGTTGAGATGACGAATTTACCAACTTCATGTTGATATTTGGCCCATACAAGCCTAAGGTTGAACCTAAAATCTATGATACCATTCTATAATACCCCCCATCTTAACCGAAGAACATTACTTATGGAAAATACACATAAATTTGAAAATTTTCAGTTAACTAAATTCTTGTAGCTTATCAACTACAAATTATACACAGATTTAACTATTATCTGATACCATATAGTTAAATGCATCTATGAAATTCCAAATGATCGTGAAGTTCGTGTCCTCATTAATACAAACCACATGCGCAACATCCTTTGTACTACGTGTGGTAACTATTCATAGCGTGCATGCAATCAGATTTGTACTATGCGCGACAACTATTCCCAGTGTCCGTAATGATTCAAGCACTACACTCAAATATGTAACATCAGTGCAAAAACAACCTTTCCTATGAAATACAAATTTAAATATGCCCCATACATATAAAAGAAACCAAGGGGCAATAAGCTCATAAAAATTACAACAAATAACATGTTGATCTTCTCATGCATCTAATAGCATATATAAAAATGTGAATACATCCAGTAAGAACACAACATTCAAATATTCATTTACATAGCGGAATAATAATAATAAAAACAACATGACACTTACATGTTTATAAATATAACCATTTGGATGCATACGAAGGATGAACCTCCCAACCATATTCGTTGGTGTTCCAAATCTCCACAGCAGACCACCCTTGAGCTAAGGCTATAAGTACACAAAGAGAATTGGTCCTCTGGCTATCTACTCTCCACACACAACGGCCCCAAACCCAAGCTCTACTCCTACAACAATTTCAATCCATGATCTCTCTCTTCCCCACAACCTGCATAACCCAAGGAATGTACCCCCTTCACTGTTCACAGTCCCTCAGGCTATACCATTAGTTTATCAGTGCTTCCAATGCACTAGGTTAGATAGGACTTCAAGAAATTTCATCTGCTTCAGGATTTCTCACAACAAACTTCACAAGGCTCTTGAGCCATTTCCTCAACAAGAAAATGCACTACGGGCTTACATCCCATTTTACAGGCACACATGCCTCTCTCTCAACATAATACACATCCAAATCATGGTTGCGTTTGAGCATAACATGGTTGGTGCTCTTCCCAACACTCTCCTTCCCTCAAGCTTCCCAAAAACTGCATGTAAAAACTGTCTACTTTTCTGCATATGAATTTTCTTCTCTCTCCTTTGCTTGCTTGACTCCCACTCTTCCCAAATATGATTGTACTTCAACCCCGTGCTCCTAATAACTATGGGATGTGAATCCTCACAACCACCCTCTTACATGAGTTTAATAATTGGCTTTGGGAACACTCAACACCAAAATAGAAGGTTATACATAATGATAATAATTCAGTGTTGTGGGTTGGATTAATACCCATGAATAACCCCCTCTTGGACCCCTCTCTCTTGTGGACGCATAGCCCCCAATTGTTTTCATCCCTCTCATATCGCATCCAACGATTACTAATTTTATTAATCATTTAAATGTAAATAATATACAACTTGTCCCCTGACCATATTAATCAATATGAGTTCTTTTCCCTAAACATACTGGCTCACCAACCTAATGATATTTAATTACATTATAATTTGTGGGCATTAAAATTAGGGATGTTACAAGTAGTGAAGGGAGGGATGGGGTAGGCGAGGGATGGGGAATTGGAGTGGGGGAAATGTGGGGGAAATGTGGGGGTGCAATTTTGGAAATCGCACGCCCCCTTCTCCCCAAATCACCATTTTATTATTATTGTTATTATTTTCAACTTTTTTTTATTTCTTTTTTTTAATATTTTTGGTTTTTCTATTTTTTTAAAAATTGTATTAGTTGTTTTTTTTTCAATGTCTTTTAAGAATGATTTTTTTAAATTCTAATTAAAAGTAGCATAAACGTATATGTGTTCCTGTGTGTGTTGGAACATGTATTGCAAACAATTTTTAATCAACAGATAAATGGAGAAGTGAATACAACAAACACAAGCAGACATCACACACAGATGGAGGAAAACATAAATGGGGGAAATGCCATATTTATTGCTATGTTGATAAATGGTTTATAAGTCTCATGGAACACCTCACATGCATCCATATTTAATAAGGAAATATCTCAAGTGTTTCCAGTCATACAAAAATCCAAATGCTTGAGAAACTCCTAATGTAAATATAAGGGTATGTGTTGTCACAACCCAACAATCTCCACCCTGACAACAATTTCCTAATATCTTTCCCAACGAATCAAACATGAACTTATTGCAAGCCAAGAGAATCCAAACACCACCACAGTTTCTATAAAAATATTGGTTGCATTTACATGTCTGCACATTTTTCTCTAGTATGTACCACTCCACCTCCATTGAATCAACATAACTATAGACTAAATTGTTGCAACCATTGTAGGTGATACTCGTGCTTTTCAGATATCGAAGCACCCATTTCCATGCTCTTCACCTGGTTTTTCCATGTGTCCACTGAAAACACATGTTAGGTAGCTAGAAAGGTAGTGGAGAATATTCAATGTAAGGTGGACTAAGTCCACTATATTATTAAATAAGGCCCACTATGGTAGTTAGATATAATAAATGTAAGAGGAATATTCTAGAAGCTTCTAATATTTGTGGTGTTTCTGTATGCAAGTATTTGGTTCTTGACAACACCAAGTGAAATATTTGAACATTCCATCGCAATCATCAACCTTCCTACTAGCATACAATACACAAGACATATAGTCCTTTTTTTACTCATTACTTAGGACATAAACCTAAAGAAAGATTAGAATGGAAAGCCAAAGGGATATTTACCGGTTTCACATTATTCATATCGAATTTCGTGAGTACCTTCTCCACATACTTTTATTTTGGTAACCAAATCTTATTATATTTCTTGTCTTTGTGTATTTCCATGCCCAAGATTTGTTTTAGCTGCTCCTAGATCCTTCATATCAAACATCCTAGCCAATTGAACCAACATGTTGATCTCAACCATTCTTCTGCTTGCTACAAGCATAACATCTATCACCAAGATAATGAATATACCATAAACACAATGGTTATACTCACTTCTTGTCAAATTTGGCTCACCATGAAGAAATCAAACATCTTGTACCATTGTGTTCTCAAGCTTCAGGCCATACGATGACTTAATGAGTTTGCAAACAAATCTCCCTTTGTGATCCTAAACAACTCATGATTGTTCCTTGTACACATATCTGCCAATTTTGATCTGTGGGTAGTAGGATCCCACAATATGCATCCCTTAAATCCATGACCATAACCAAGAAAGATTTAGTTCCTTGACCGAATCCAACCAAATGAGCCTTCACCTCTCACCTCCAGGCTAATTTCAATGCTTTATTACATGCAATACATGGGCTCTAAAACCATGAGCTACCAGAAACATGTGCCCGGAAACCATGAATCTTGAACTAAATTTCCCCCATGACCAAAATTGACCAAAATTCCCTCAAAGACAGCGTATTCGAGAAAACCTCATGCTCCCATCTATCACCTAGGTTGTCTAGACTTTACCGATGACATTTCAAAAAATTGGGGTAAGCATGCATAAACAGGTCTTTCCATCTTAGTAGGAAACCAAGTCCTCTTCCTCACACTAGAGTTCCCATCTATGCAAAATGTCCTCCTCACACTTCATGATCTTGACCTTGAGATCATCACCATCTCAATTGTTATTGTTGATGCATCTAGTGTCGCCTGAGTCATTACCATGCCTAACATTGATCCATATTTATGAGCAGAATGAAATGAAGCCAAATATTTATAATATTAACATAGAGATACAATGAACAATAACAAAGACACAATAAAACTTGGTTTCTATTAAATAAGAAATATGTTGAAAACTAAAAAATGCAGACTGAAGACCAGCTTGCTAGAATGGTGGCAGCTTATATCTAAGAAGAGATGTGACAACTACGCTCATTTGCAAGAAGATGAGTACAATGAGGCTCTAAAGGAATTTTTAAAATAAAAATGAATTCCAAAAACCTAACCCTAGGAAATGAAGCACCAAAAGTCATGTGGGCCCCGTTGGGGTAAGTTACTACATTAACTTCCTGGGGTTGTAACCTTTGCATACGATCTTCGTTTAGGGTGCACGTTACCTCGTTGGAAATGTATTGGACATGATCTTAATTTAGGGGGATCAATCAAAGCCTTAGGATATCTTTGAGGTGCCTAATCATGAAAAAGCATCGTTTAGGCCCTTAAAATGGCCCCAGAAGTGTAAGAACCGAAAAATTGCTAAAAATAGTAACTTGCCAAAAAACAATTTTGAGCCAGTTGGGCAAGGTGGGTGGCCACCAATATCATCCTGGATCAATCCTTCCCCCTTAGGACTCAATGGTATCCATTTTTTTGAATTCCCCCATCAGAGGAGGAAATTTCTACTAAATTTGGCCTAGGCTGAGCCACTTGCCTTGGTGTAGGAGCTGCCCTGCTTTGACAACTCGATAAATTTGGATCCTCTGTTGGCGAGTGCCCTTGACCTGTGTGTCCACAATATGATCAGTGGATGAATTTTCCATTCAGTCAGGGTTGATCTTTGTTGGTGTCAATTGTCTACTATCTTCGAGGTGTCCAATAATGGTGGAAAATAAGGCCGAAGGATGTCCACATTGAATATTGGGTGAAAGACAAAAAATGGGGGAAGGTTGGGATCAAAATAATTGTCACCCACATCCTTGGTGATGGTGTAGGTTCCATAATGGAGTGGATGAATCTTTCGATGAGGCCATGTAAGGCGTTCTTTCTGCAAGTGCAACCAAACTATGTCTCAGACCTGAAACTAGTGTGGCACCCGATGTTGATCATGGTGTTGCTTATACTTGGCATTGGACTTCTATAAAATATAATGAACCTATTGGTGGAAGTGTTGGATCTTCTCAATGAACCAGGTGGCTTTGTCAGCTTTAGTTGGAGCATGCGACGAGTCTACCTGGGTGGCCACAAGGGGTAGTACAACATCCATGGGACCTAAGGGTTGAAATCCCAACCCCACCTGAAAGGTTTTGTGGTCGGTTGAGATATGTATGGCTCTATTTTAGCTATCATGAACATAGGGAAGACTCTCATCCTAGGTGTGGGGGTGCTTGGAATTGTACATGCAACAGATGTGCATGCTCATCTAGTTGACAACCTCGATTTGGCTATCCATCTGGGGGTGGAAGGTGGTGGACTTAGTGAGCTTGGTGTCCAGCAGTGGCCAAAGGCTTGACTAGAATGTGTTGAGGAACCCATTATCTTGATCTGATATAATGTTTGTGGGATCCCAAAGTGGACCCACATTTGTTCAAAGAATATCTTGGAAGTGGCCTCCATTATGATTCTCTTCTTACAGGCGACGAGAATTGCCATCTTGGAAAAGTGATCAACAACCACAAAAAGACAGTCATTTCCCCACTTGGTGGATGGAAGGCCCAACATATAGTCCATCGAGATGGATTCCCAGGGCCTGTTAGGAGTAGGCAGAGGAGTGTACAGGCCATGTTTTTTAATGGCTATTTTGGCAATAGTGCGGGAAGTGTAGGACCAGATATACTTGTTGACATCCTATCAAAGTTTCGGCCAGCAGAAATGTCATTGCAACACTACCACTATCTTTTCCACCCGACTGTAGTGGGCTTTCCAAATCATCTTCGCTCGCTGGATTGATGGAATTCATAGATGGACCATATGACACAAAAACATGTTCTGAAGATGGAAATTGGTGACAATTGTGTTTGCGCCAAACATCTTGTAGGTGTTGGCAAAGTCAATATCTGTCTCATAGAGGTGGGGCCACCCGGAGGTCTCGTGGTTGCAAGAATCGAGCACTGTGGTGAGTGTCACGACTGGAATTCGATTGAGGAAATCAATGAATCGATTGGTACGTCCTATTTTATACTTGATGTTGAGGTGGAACTGCTGAAAATATGTAGACAATTTATTATGGCAGTCACTCTATAATTTTCCTTGTGTCTGCATGAACTGCAGTGGCTTATGATCAATGTGGATGATTGTCTCCTTCCCGAGAATGTAATTCCTCCAATGGAGGTAGTCTTTCACAATGGAGTACATTTATTTTTTGTAAGTATGGTACTTACGGATGACATCTGATAATATCTCACTATGATAGGCCACAATGTGGCCATGTTGAGTGATGATTGTTCCCACAACATATTCTGAAGAATTTGTCTCGATCTCAAAGGGATATTGTAGGTCAGGTAATGAAAGTGTTGGGGCATAGCAAAAACATTGCTTCATATCATCAAACACTTTCTTTTGGGATAGGCCCCACAATTTGTTTTCCTTACCACCACCTGTAGTTATTTGGCTAAGCGCCCATGCAATATGGAAGAATCACAACATGAACCTTCGATAGAAATTGGCAAGGCCTAAGAAGATATGAATCTTAGTGAGCGTGGTTGGGGATGGCCAGTCACGAATGACTTGGATCTTTTCTAGATCAACATGCACACCATGAACATCCACAATGTAGCTGATGTACTGGACCATGCCCATGTCGAAGGAGCATTTTTCCAAGTTGGCATATAGCTTGTGTTGTCACAGAGTGTGCAGAACCCACTGAATATGTTGCAAGTGTTATGCCAAAGTCTTGTTGTAGACAAGGATGTCATCTAGATACACCACCACAACATAATTAGTGAAAGGCCCCACGATATCATCCATCATCCTCATGAAACTTGTTGGGGCATTTTTCAAACCAAAGGGCATGACCAGCCATTCAAAAAGACCTTCTTTTGACTTGAAGGTAATTTTCCATACATATGTTGGTTCTATTGGGACTTGATGGTATCTAGACTTCAAATCAAGCTTACGGAACTATTTTCCCCCCTTGATATGATCAATGATATCGTCGATTCATGGAATCGGGTACCCGTTCCTGACTGTGATTTTTTTTAGGGATCGATAATCAATGCAAAGTCTACAAGTCCCATATTTCTTTTGCACTAGCACGATTGGGCTTCCACAGGGTGATGAGTTGGGTCAGATGTGCACCTTGTGGAGAAGTTCTTGGATCTGATGCCTGATCTCCTCATTTTATAGCAAAGAGTGGTGATGGACTGTCCCATTCGGTAGCGGTGCGCCAGGGGTCAAATCGATGGGATGCTTGACCTGACAGTGCAGAGGTACCCCAATAGGTGATGATAATATGTCTTTGTATTCTTCCATGATATTATCCACTTTCTTTTGTTGCATGGAGAGGTCGGACATGGAGGCCATGAATGTGGATGCAACCTTTTGCTCACTTTGAGAGAGAATCACTAAGAAGACAAACTTCTCGGTCTGAGAAATGACCTTCCTACATTGCTTGGAAGAGATCAAGGAAATAACACTAGGTTGGACTACCTCAGGTATCCTGTACAATTTCATGTTCAAAGTAATAATAACAGTACGAGGCCTAGACACATATATAACATGTCATTTCCATAAATAAGATTGGCCCAAAAGAACATCACAAACTTCAAGGGAAGCAACATCACACAATACCTCATCTTTGAATTTATTGATTCCATACGACAGGTGGCACTGTTGGCTGATGCAAAGATCACTTCCTTAATGAAGCCATTCTATGGTGTAGGGTTTTGGGTGCGGCATTGTCGTAAGGTCTAGCCGCTTGATGACCTCTGTTGAGATGAGGTTATTTTGGCTACCACTATCAACGATGAAGTGCAATGAAGTTCCTTTTACCCACATATGTGAATGAAAGAGGCACTCACCTTCCTCTGGCTCATCAGGTTCACCGGGATGGATCTTGGTGGTAGCAATGGTGGCATTGGTTTCCATGTCAATGATCTGTCTCCTAGAGTCAAAACCTGCATCTAACTCAAAGGATTTTACCTCAACCACCAATAACTTATTGAGCGACAATCAACAGTGTTATGTCAGGGGCTCTTATGGAAGTCACACCACTTCCCGGTATCTTTCTTCGTCTTCCCATTTTCCTTATTTACTTGCGGCTTAGACTGGTTGTCTTGAGGTTGCCAGTATTTTCTCTTTCCTTTGTTTTATGGGTTGGGGATTCCCTTTCCATGCTTTTGCTGTGAGGGGTTCCCAAACCCAAACTATCACGACTTTTGTTTCATCTTCTGCTTGATTTTGACAACATATCGATAGGTCGCGCCCAAGGATGAGATGTCCAAAAACTAAATTTTTGTATGGATGTATCTATGTAGACCTTCATGGTACTTGAACACCAGACGTTGCTCATAATATTTGATACCCATCTTGGTTCGCAAGGTATGGAAGACATTAGTGAACTCTTGCATTGTTTAGTCTCTTTCATGTCGCAGTGTGGTCCATCTTGTATACAAGTCATCATAACTTCCAACATTGTAGTATTGTTCCTTATTAACATCCCTGAAGGAACCCCAAGTGGATGAAATTGAAAATAATGTGGATCCCTCTATTTCATTTTGCACACAGAAAGTCTCCCACTAATATTTGACACGGGGATGACATTGAGGAGTGCAAACATAATATTTTCTCTATCAAAAAAGTTGTGGACAAAAAAATACCCTTCTAGAAGGTTTAACCATTTATCTACGATATCAACACCTATTTTACCTTCAAATATAGGAATATCAAAGTTGATTTGTACCTTAAAGGGGGTGGCGCTTCCACTTGAGGTGGATGTGTTGCTTGTTGGCAATCATCGAACGATTTGTGCAAATTTGTCCATTATCTCGTTCCTCTATTGCTCAAGGGATTCCTCGAGAAAAAATTTGAAAGGATCTCATGTCCCATCGTCTTTATTTTTTCCTACCATGGACGGTTTCTTGGGCGTGTGAGAGAAATTGTCCTTAATAGAAACAATCTCAAGACCCAACTCTCTATACCATTACTGCGTCGGGAACATGCATTAAAAAAACAACAAGGAGGAGACCACTCTGATACCACTAATCTGACTTTATGAGTGAAATGAAATTAAACCACAAATTTATAATATTAACACAGAGACACAGTGAACAATAAAAGAGATACAAAAAATGGTGGCAATGAAAATTTTAAAATGCAGACTAAAAACTAGCTTGCTAGAATGGTGGCAGCTTATCTATGAGAAGAGATGTGACATGGACGCTCATTCGCAATAATATGAGGACAATGAGGTTCTCAAGGAATTTTTACAATAAACATGAATTCCAAAACCCTATACATCCAAAAACCTAACCCTAGGAGATGAAGCGCCAAAAGTCATGTGGGCCCCATTGGGGTAAGTTAGTACATCAACTTCCTAGGGTTGTAACTTTTGCATATGATCTCCATTTAGCTTGTATGATAGCTCATTGGAAAAGTATTGATGAGGAGATTCATTTAGGGGGCTCAAGTAGAGCCTTTAGATCTCTTTGAGGTGTCTGATCACAAAAAAGTGTCATTTAGGCCCTCAAAATGGCCTCGAAAGTTCTGAAACCGAAAAACTATTAAAAATAGTAAGTTTGAAAAAAATTGTTTTGAGCCAGTTGGACAAGGTGGGTGGCCACCAAGATCCTCCTGTATCAAACATGGCCCATTCATTTTATTCCATCCTCACTACCTTCCATGCTAAGATTCTTTGCATGTTAAATCGACTTTTGGTTAGATATCCACATACTATTTGTTTTCTCCCCCGGCATGTTTTTATGAAGTTTCAACATGCCTCATCACCAGGGAAGGAGACCCAATTTGGAACCCATTGGATGGTACCCCCACTGCATAGTACCTGAATATTCCCCCTGCTATGCCCAGTTCAATTCTAGAGGCGTATATTTCTCGTCCGCACTAATGAGAGTATACACAGGGAATGACATCACCCCCGCTTACCAGAACCGACATCGTTCCATTGACATAACTACATGAACAACCATTTCTTCATAATATCTATACCAAACCACTTACGGTTTGTCTCATTCAACCTTGTTTGAAAAAAAACAAGCCACGTCCCATTGGTACCTAATAGTAGTTTCACCACACTCAATCCGAATGAAATCTTCCAAGGTTGATTATCACCCCCTTCCATGGAGAATAACCACTATATACCATTCATACATCAACATCAAGAGGCGACTTGTCTTGGGCATTCCAATTGAGACATGTAGAGGGATCATGCTCTCAATCTCTTTCCACAAAGAGACTCCTTACCTGTTAATTTTTCAAACCTAACCGCTTACATCCAAGTTGCAACCTGTGTTTTCTTCGGGCGACATGCAGAGGGAATCAACTCCAAATGCTTTTCATGTCAAGGTGCTAAAATTCTTGGAATGACCCCTCAACCCCCCACCTCTGTTAGTTCCATGACTGGCTCAACCTCTACTTGACCTGAACAATGACCTCACAAATCATCTCTACAACCAGTGAATTCTCCTCACGTCGAACAAACTCCCTATGATGTCTCATATGCTCACAACCTACATACAGATTTATTCTCCTGGGAAGGTTTATCCATCGACCATTCACCTTAATCTCTGATACTGATTTTTTGAACATGTCCTACAAACAATTGTTAACCAATAAAGAAATGGAGAAGTGAATACAGGAAACATGAGCATAAAACACACACAAACAAAGGCAAACGGAAATGGGGGCAATGATATATTTATTTCTTGATGGAGAAATGGTTTACAAGTCTCATGGAGAAACTCACGAGAATCCATAATTAATGAGAAGATATATCAAACATTTCTAGGCATACAGAAAGCTAAATGCTTGAGAACCTCGAATGTAAATTGGGAGTGCCAATTTTCATTTTCGGTGTTGATTTTAAGGTTTTGGTTACAATGGTATAACTTGTTAACTCCATGGTTTCAAAAAAGAAGTAATTTTGACCGCGAAAAAAAGGATGTTTCTCTTGGCACACTTTTCCATTTGAGATTGATTTTAATGTCTTCCCTAACATCATTACAAGGTTGTTAAGGCCACGGTTTCAAAGGTGGTAATCTTAACCTTGAAAAAAAAAAGGTGCTACAGGTAGTACCACTTTTCTAAATGGAGGTAAAATTAGCAACTAGATACCTCTAAAAAATGAAAACCTTAAATGTTCTCGTCAAGCCAATAACTATATTTAAAATGATAAAAAATAAATCAAACATCAAAAGACAATAAATTGATTCCTCAAACACCCATATACCTTATTTTTTAAATTATCATATCCACATACAAATTAGATGCTAGGAGATTGATCATCAAGGAAAAACATTGGTAGTGTAGCAATCACTTAACTTAAAACCCTTTAGAACTCTCCAAACCCTTACATATACTTAATTTGAAGTACACATGGGTTATCCTTCTTCAAAATAAAAACCCTATGGCTAGTAAAGATAACCTATATTTAAAGGTTCATATGTGTAAAAAATGTGATTAAGGCTTCAAGCCTATCCAACACCATCCAATGTAAATGCTGAATTACACCATCCAATGTAAGTGTCAAATTACAATGATAAATTTAAAATCTTCCTACTTTGTCAAAGTAGAATTTTGTTACTCTTGGATGCAATCTCTAATAATCATCTGTAAAATTTCTTTGTGTAGGATGCATTCTTCTCTAACGGTCAATGTTCTTTCTTAAATGATTTGGAATCAATTATATGTTGTATAATCTCACTAACTTGTTCTTCTGACATGTTGTATTTTACAATGGTCTTCTTCCCTTAGATAGAATCAATGTTAGAAACGTGACTATTTAAATTCCTCGTCGGAATGAAAATCATGGAGAAATAACTCACACAAATCAAAGATCAAGACAACAATATTTCATGGTAAACCCCTTAAAGAGGAAAACATCCATGGAAAACCAAAAAGTTTGTATCACCATTCAAGAAAACAAACTACATCCAGTATAATACTCTACTCTTTGGCATAATGTAAAATTGACCCTTTGTGATCTTTAAATATATATCATGGACCATTTAATTCATAATATGGGGATAAACAATCATGAATACATTGAATAGGAAAATCGTCAGATTACTTATGCACAAGATAGAATGGTGACCATCAAATAAGTACAAAAGTACACAAGAGAAGCACACATTACTATAGAACATTAAGCCAAGTTGGTTTCGAGCAACTTTTAATGCATAATATCCTAACATCCCTCAAGAAAAAATTGGGATAAGATGAAGGATTTACAAAATGACATAGGAGAAGGAAGGAGGTATTATGCATATCCCGCTTTAATGACAACTTTCTTCACACTTATCATAGTTCGAAGTTGAAGAAACTTGGCCTCAGTCAAAGACTTTCTGAAGATGTCATGCAATGCCCAAATTTTGACACTTAGAAGGTGTTAGATCACATGATGTATACATTATATTTTTTTGGTTACTATGACCAGTGTCAATCCATGTGAGCTTAAATAAATGACCTTGTAATGTAAATTTTGTAATTACATTTTTCATGGATCCCTAGTGAAGAGCTCAAGGAAAAGCCCAACTAGATAATGGATAGACATATAGTTGTTAAATATACCTTTTATGTGTCATATGGTAAATTTACCATGAGGCACTCTATGTTATGTAAAAATGTAATGTTGGAATATAATATATGATGGTCTAAGATGGTTGCAGGGAGCACAATGGGGATACAAGTCCACAAGAGGGGCAAATGAAAGGGGAGACATGGGAAATAAATCCCTTCTTTTCAAGTGCCAATGAAAGAACTCACATATTTACCAGTTATGCACCTTAAATGAATCTCCCATCATGTGCCTTAAATGAAGGTCACCATCATATTTGACTTAGAAATCCAAATATAAATGCATTAAAGTGTTCATGAAGGAAATCATACCTAATATAAATGAGTATGAAAAAGGTACCTTGTAAGGAAAAAAATACATATTTTTGGGAATACATAGATCTTCTCATTCCATTCTCCTCCCTCATGGTATTCCACTCATTCTCCATTATTTTGGACTCCAAGCTACATTCTAACATAATGTTCCATCCCAATTTTTTAATTCCTAAACTAGCATCATAAATTCTAAGAATAAGGTTGGTGTTAGGGTCCTAACCCGCACATAGGTAGAACAATATATTCAGATGTAATAAAGGTCAATATTAATAAGGCCTTGTAATAAAATAGAATAAGTCGAATGTAAGAAGACCTAATAGAAGCTTCCGCTTCTAGAAGGATCTTCCTCTAGATGCTTCTTTTGATAGACATATTTAGTATAAATAGGAGTCGAGGGTATGAGAACCCTAGCTTGGATATTATTGTAATAGAGATTTGCTCGACTGGAGGTTGCCCCCTTGAAGAGGCCCATGAACATTGCTCTCAGAATCAAAGTGTTATTTCTGTTGTTATTCTTATATTGTTTCAGTGTTATTGTGGTGATTATTCTGGTTGTATTGTTGTTATTCTTCCATTTATAGCATTTCATTTCTCTTCTGCATACTTTTATATCTAGTATATTACAAGTGGTATCAAAGCACTTTCCTTGGTAGAAATTGTGGGTAAATTTTTTTTTCAGGGTAGATACGTATTCCAGCATCTTTAAGCCACAGATATTTTTCGTTACGTGCATAAACCTACGGTTGAAGGATTCATACATGCAAGAAATACAAGTGATTCTTAAGCGCACATTTTTTGGCCACCCTTGCAACCTCTGTTGGTACCTCTTCGAGTGGTGGCGCATCAGACAACACCTGTGTACGGATCGACCTAGATTTCCTTAAGCCCTCTTTAGATAAACCGATCGGTCGACTGACTGCTATAGTGCCACCGAGAACATCACTCAGGAAGATACTCTCTAGTACCTGGGTAGTCGAGTAGTACGGCTAAGGGTACGATCTGTCCTCCTTAGTTAGTGCCCTGAGATATTAGGTCGAGTACTGCTGTTGGACCCCACACATATATCAGAGAGCTATAGCACAGGGCAAACCCTTGTCTGTAAAACCCTTGAATACCTAACCCTTGGGGACAGAAACATAAAAAAATTCAAACAGACAAGATCTGTTATCGCACAACTCTGTTGGGGATGCCAAGTAACTACACATTTCTTCCTGGTTAAGAATTTGGGCATTTCATCACTGCAGTATTCTTCAGACTGGAGTATAACTCCACATTCATACATATCATTTTTCGGCAAAATTTTTGACCCCACCCACCCTTTTTCGATTCCCCCATCCTCATGGCCCATACTCGCAGCCAATACTTGGAAGCTCACTTAAATAACTTGCAATCTAGTCTCATCGAGACCCAACAAGAAGTGAAACAACTCAGTGCCAATGTTGTTGCCATCAATACAACCATGCAATCCTCAATGGAGGAAATCAAACAAGACCTGACCACCTAGATTGAATCTATCTTTTTGACACTCTGCACCAAAATACATATCCCTACAGAGAACCCTTCCTCTGACTCACCTCCACATACTGAAGGTGAACATTCCTTTCATTCCCATAACTTTCAGCACCATCACTTTCAACGTGACCTACGCCTTTCGTAGGTTGATGTGACCAAATTTGATGGCTCGGACCCCACTAGTTGGGTAACCCAAATGGAACATTATTTCTCTTTATACAACATTATAGATGACTTGTCCAAAATTCGGTATGGTGTTCTCCATATAGATCAAGAACTTTGGAAATGATGGCAATGGAGAAAAACTTCTCGTCAAGGGTATATTTCTTGGACACACTTTGTGGCAGACCTTTATGAACGCTTTGACATTGACACCAACCATTTGGGTCGTTTGACAAAGTTGAAACAATCAAGAAAAGTGGAAGACTTTATAGTTTCCTTTGAGCACCTGGATTTTTGGACAGAGGGAATGTCTGATGCCTTTTTCTGAGAGTGTTTTATCATTGGCCTCAAGGATGAGATTCAGGCCCATTTTCTCATAGCTCGGCCTCAGATTCGGGTGGAGGATAATAAAAGAGATAAAGAAGAACATGTTTATCTTCTCAAAACCGGAAACCCTCCCTTATCCCTCTCCCTAAACTAGTAAATCCCACTACTCCCTCCGCTCCACTAAAGATCCAAAACTTGACCAGGGCTGAAATGGTTGAACGCCAACTCAAAGGCCTTTGTTATAATTGTGATGACAAATATTTCCCGGGCCACAAGTGTAAGGAACAAAATATTTTTATGGCCATCTCTGAGGATATTTCGAAAGAGGATGTTGAAACTCCCCTTGTGTCTAAGTCACCTGAAACCAACGACATAACCCCTCCCTCATACCCTCCCGAAGTCGAACCGGTCATTTCCCTCAATGCTCTCACTGGCTTCTCTACTCCCAAAACCCTCAAGCTAATCGGTTACATCAAGCATCGAAAGGTCATCATTCTGGTTGATAGTGGAAGAACCCATAATTTTATTCATCGCCGCATTTCCCAAGAAAGTCATTGCTACATCCATGTCGTCAATAATTTCCAAATCATGATTGCCAATGGTGGCTCCATGAAATGTGGAGGGCGTTGTGAAAATGTGCATCTCCAAATTGGTGACTACCACCTGAAATCTCATATGTTTTCTATCGACATGGGCAGTTGTGACATTGTATTGGGTGAAAACTGGCTAAGGAATTTGGGTCCCATTCTCATGGATTTTAAGGAATTAACCATGCAATTTGACCATGAGGGCCACCAACATAAGTTCCAAGGCATCACTGTCGATTCACCTGAGATCATTAGTTCCCATCGCATGGAAAAGATGCTCAAAAAGGGTCATTCTAACGTTATTTCCCAACTCCATGCCATAGAAGCAACATAGACACCCTCGGTGCCGCAAGAACTCCAACTCATCCTTTATAAACCTCAAGTGGTTTTTTCCACTCCCCAAGGACTCCCTCCTTCCCGTGGTGTTCATGATCATTCCATTCCCCTTTTACTCGGAAGCCTTCCTCCCAATATTCGTCTGTGTCATCACCCCTTTTCCCAAAAAAATGAAATTGAGAAAATGGTCCAGGAACTCCTTAATGCAGGCATTATGTGCCCTAGTACGAGCCCCTACTCTTCTCCTATGATCATGGTCCTAAAGAAAGAAGTTTCTTGTCGAATGTGTCCTGACTTTTGTGCCCTCAACAAACTTACCATTAATGACAAATTTCCCATTCTTGTCATTGATGACCTCCTGGATGAATTGAGTGGCACCCAATTATTTACTAAACTTGATCTTTGTTTGGGCTACCACCAGATACGTATGAAAGAGGAAGACATTCCCAAGACTGCCTTTAGAACTCATGAGGTCCACTATGATTTTTTGGTCATGCCCTTTGGCTTGTGTAATGCCCCCTCCACCTTCCAAATCCTCATGAATCATGTCTTCTGTCCTTTTCTGCATAATTTTGTCTTAGTTTTCTTTGATGATATCCTCATCTATAGAAATACCTGGACATAACATCTTGCTCATGTGGATCGAGTTCTCCATCTACTCTCTCAGCACCAAATTTTTCTGAAATAGTCTAAATGTGCTTTTGGCGCCTCAGAAGTAGAGTACTTAGGTCATCTTGTTGGCAAGAACGACGTCGAGGTGGATCCTAAAAATATTGAAGCTATGCAAGACTGGCCTCACCCAAAGACTCTAAAAAGATTGTGTGGATTTCTGGGCTTAACAGGTTATTATCGCAAGTTTGTTAAGAATTATGGAAATATTGCAACACCTCTCACTTCTCTCCTAAAAAATAACTCATTCTCTTGGACTCCAGTCGTTGCTCAAGATTTTCAAACCTTGAAGATGGATATGTGCACCACTTCATTCCTGGCCCTTCCTGATTTCACAAAGACCTTTGTCTTGGAATGTGATGCTTCAGGGAAAGGAATTGGTGTTGTCCTTATGCAAGAGGGTCGGCATTTGGCCTTTACCAGGAAGAAACTATATGAAAGAAATACGTGCAAATCTATCTATGAAAAGGAAATGTTGGCTATTTTGCATGTCATTGATCTGTGGCACCCTTATCTATTGGGGAAACTCTTCCAAATTAAGACAGACCATCAAAGCCTCAAGTATTTTTTGGAACAACGCATTTCCTCCTCGGAGCAACAAAAATGGGTGACTAAGCTATTTGGCTATGATTATGAGATCATTTACAAGAAAGGAAAATACAATGTGGTTGCAGATGCACTTTCCCGCAAATATGAAGATGACGGATCCCTTTTCTCTCTTTCCTTCATTGTACCGGATTGGCTCCAAGCCATTCACCAGGAATGGCTACAAGATCCCAAAAGTTCGCAGTTGATCCAACAATTGCAGTCCAATGCTCCATCTCCCCGAGGGTATTCTTGGCTCCATGATGAGCTTCGATAAAAAGGTCATTTGTATTTAAGTAAACAATCAAAGCTTAAATCCACAGTACTTTCTGAGCTTCATGCTACACCCACAACGAGGCACTCCGGATTCACCAAAACCTATGACAGGGTCAAACGTTCTTTTTTCTAGGATGGTATGAAACATGACATTCGTAATTTTGTCGTTGAATGTGATGTGTGTCAACGCAACAAGGGAGAAACAGTCAAATCTCTGGGCACACTACAACCACTTCCGATTCCACCTGCTATTTGGAAGGATATCTCTATGGATTTTATTACAAGCTTACCCAAATCGGGAAATAAATCAGTCATCATGGTGGTTGTTGATCGCCTTTCCAAGTATGCTCATTTTTGTGCTCTTAAACACCCATTTACACCATCCACGGTGGCTCAAATTTTCATGGATTGGGTCTTCAATATTCATGGCATGTCGCACTCTATTGTTTATGATCGCAACCCAACTTTCACAAGCAATTTTTGGCAAGAATTGTTCAAGCTACAAGGCACCCAATTGCATCTCAGCACAACTTATCATCCCTAGACTGATGGTCAAACAGAAGTTGTCAACAAGTGTTTGGAAACATATTTGAGGTGTTTTGCCTCGGAAAATCAAAATAAGTGGGCTCAATGGTTACCCCTAGTTGAATTGTGGTACAACACTTCATACCATACAGCTACACACATGACTCCTTTTGAAGCGGTATATGGATAGAAGCCAACTTCAATTCTCTCATACTTACTTGGTGTCTCGAAGGTCCAAGCGATTGAACAAACACTTACCGTTCGAGAGGCTATTATCCATACCCTCAAAGAGAATTTGGTCATGGCACAGAATTTCATGAAGCAACAAGAAGATCAAGTTCGCTCTAAACGTCAATTTGCAGAAGGGGATCAGGAGTTTCTTCGACTGCAACCTTACACGCAAAATTCCCTCAAGGTCGAGCATTGTCAGAAGCTAGTGCCCAAATTTTATGGTCCTTATACCGTTCTCAAGTGTGTGGGACAGGTGGCCTATCAGTTAGCTTTGCCCAGTCATTCGAAGCTACATCCTTTTTTTTCATGTTTCATGCTTAAAGAAGGTGATCAGAACTAAGTGCCAAATTCAAACCAACCTCCCTGAGTTAGCCGAAGAAGGATCCATTTGGCTACAACCACAAGTAGTTTTGGACCAGCATGAGCGTCGCCTGCATCAGAGAACCATCAAGGAAGTGTTAGTCTAGTGGAAAGATACAACTCCAGCAGATGCCACTTAGGAACCAGCTACCATTCTACAGCAATTTCCACATCTCAAGCCTTGAGGACAAGGTTGTTTAAGGGGGAGGACATGTTAGGGTCCTAACCCGCACATAGGTAGAACAATATATTCGGATGAAATAAAGGTCAATATTAATAAGGCCTTGCAATAAAATAGAATAAGTCGAATGTAAGAAGACCTAATAGAAGCTTCCGCTTCTAGAAGGATCTTCCTCTAGATGCTTCTTTTGATAAACATATTTAGTATAAATAGGAGTTGAGGGTATGAGAACCCTATCTTGGAGATTATTGTAATAGAGCTCTACTCAACTGGAGGTTGGCCCCTTGAAGAGGCACGTGAACATTTCTCTCAGAATCAAAGTGTTATTTATGTTGTTATTCTTATATCATTTCAGTATTAATGTGGTGGTTATTCTAGTTATATTGTTGTTATTCTGCTATTTTAGCATTTTATTTATGTTCCACATACTTTTTATATCTGGTATATTACAAGTTGGAGAAAGATAGAAATCCATTTCCTCCATGATCTTGCTACTCATTGACCTCTACTAGTCCAAAGAACTACTCCATTGTCATTCCCTAAAAGGAAATAAATAGTTTCACTCTTCCTCCCTACACTAGAGAATAAGTTGGGAGTGATTCCCCAAGGGATTATACAGTAGATAAGGGAAATGTCCAATTTTTGTTGTGTAACATCCTAGTTCTAACCATTATGAACTATAATGTATTATGTAAATGTGACTTAAGTTGGTAACCCAGTAAACTTGAAAAGCAGTCAGAGTGCCTAGGGAATATAATACATCTATATACATTAATAAAATACACCGTTGGATGCAAGATAGACAAGGAAAAAAGAGATGGGGGGCTATGATTCCATGAGAGAGGGGGATTGAGAGGATAAGTATTTTTTCTATTATTTTATTTACCCATGATTGATTTTATGGAGAAAAGAGGTTACATCAGCTTCTTGGTAGGGAGGCCATGTGGCTCTTGTCTTCATGTAATTATATAAGCATCCATTGGGGGTTGTTTTGGGGGTATTCTTCTCCCTGGTTATTGTTCTTCTTCTTCTCGTTGGTTCTTGTTCTTTTTCTTATCCTTCCTTTTTTCTCACTCATTCTGGATATTTCATATGCTCTTGGGATGAGCATGGAAACAAATGGTTGGAAGAGGAGATCCATTGCTAAATTGTTGTAATATAATTTACTGATCATTCCAGGAGGGAATGGATGCCCATGTGTATGAGATTGATGGAAGTTCGGATAGTACTATCCACATATGAGAATCCTTGGAGTTTCCAGTAGGGTGATTTCCTAACCAGTAGCACTGGATCCCTGGAGAGAAGTGGGACAACATGAGGGACTGCATGGAAGATATATTTGTTCATTTATTTGGGTTGTTCAGGATGAGGGGGGAACTGTAATGTCCCTAAGGCTGATCCTTGTTGTAAATCATGTCTATGAATTGTAAATCTTGAATTGTAAATCTTGTTTATGAACTGTAATTCAAGTTTATTAGGCTGGTGAGCCGAGTTTTGATAAGCTGAGAGGGTTATGTATGTATTAGGCCAGAGAGTCTAAGTATCAAAATCTAGGAGCCTGATTTTTTTTCTATATGTAATCATGCAGAATGTTAATAAAATATAAACTTCGTTGCATGTGAATGACCATGAAGAAAGAGTGATGGGGGACTAAGCTTCCACAACATGGGTGAGGGAGAAAATGGGACCGAAGGGGTTGGAAGAGGGGCTAAGATAAGGGGGCTTAAACCCTTGAGAATAATATTAATTTATTATTCTAAAGATGTATGAAACATGTATTTCTTTATCCTAAATCCCTGGAAGTGGAAATGTGTGCCCAAAGTGCACGCCACCTGATGGAGTGAATGCACCTTCATGGGTGACATGTGTCGGCCCAGGCACATGCAGTTAAGAACTGCAGAAGTCAGCCATGGAGGGGGTTTGCTCCTCATTTTGTCTTTCCTCTTTTGAGAAGAGCGATGTGACCTCTGCGTCGGATAGCAGGGTGACCATCTGTCTAAAAACCGTGGTAAACTCCATGGGTTGAGCCGTGACTACTATGTGTCCTATGATCCATTTATCCACCCCGCCAATCCGAATTGGAGCTAAATGGTTGGGTTGTTGTATTATGGGAAACCCTGAGGTTTCTGTGTATTCTCTATGCCATGGGTGTGTGACATGTGTGCAACACCCTCTCCAGGTGAGAGAGGTAGTTGTAGTTGAATAAACAGGGGGACAGGCCTGTGAGCGACTCTCTCCATTTGAGAGAGTGCGCGGAAGAAGGAGAGATTTCCTGGCAGGGGCCCTGTAGCTTCCTTAGAGCTCAAAGATTTTCGGTCCGGTCTGTTGTTGAAGTCCAAGGCAAGGGAGGTTAGCAGCCGAAAGACTTTCTAGGCGACATTGAAGGTGTATACTCCTAGGGTGGGACAAGCAAGTGGGGAAGGAGAGTCTGTGAGAAGTAGGCATAAGTGGCTCCTGGGAGAGAATCCTCCCTCTTTTACTGTGTGTCTTCCTGTAAACCCTACCCAACCTAGGATTCCTTGTCCAGTGGAGCTTAGTCCCATCTCGGGGGTGACCTACTGCTGAGAGTGATGAGCAGCGTGGTCTAAGGCTGGGAGGTTCATGGAAGGTTTGCACGTAGTTGGTGGTGTGTGACAGCTTCAAAGATAAGTGTCACTATGTTTTGTAATTCTATAATTAATCAAATTGCATACTTGTGATTCTTGAAATGTTTATCATGTATTACGTGGTGTATATGAATTATTGTTATTTTCATTAATTATGAAATGCTAGCAGTAATTCTATGTTTAATTGTAATTAAGTGTTTTAAATTCATTAGAATGCATAATATGTTACAAGAGTGTTTTCCGCCTAATAGCATTGGCCTAACCGTGGGCTTGATGGCCGAAGACATTACAATTTGCTATCAAATCCAAAGGTTTCAACCCTGAGCCTAGATGGGTCGGATAAGTGGTCTTTGGACCCAAGGTATCGAGTGGAAATTGTGTTGGAGGAACCAGTTTCGAACCTTAGATAGTTCCTGAGCGCCAAGGAGTTACCTGGTCGTGTCACGAAGCTTAGGAGAAGTAGTGGTAGAATAAAACCGTAGCCATAGATAAAGTGTGCAAAAAAGATTTGGACCATCTAATCCACATCTAAACACTGAGGAAGAGCTCAACGCATGAATTGTTGGAACCATTGGATCTTGTCGGGAGGAAGGGAAATCCCACACGATCGTCAGATCAAGAGAAGGTACAAGAGAGTTATCCTGGGAACCTTTCAGAATTTCGGCTATCGGGAAAAGAGAGATGTGCTAATGCACGAACTCTTGATGCCTGAAAATCCAAAGTCAAGAAAAGATATCTGCACCGTAGATCTGAGAGAGAACCTCGACCGTTTGACCGAGTAGAGGAACAGTTAATAGTTGGGAGTTCGGCTATCGGGTAAAATGGGATGTGGTTACATAAACCCCGAAACCCCAAACGCTGAAAGGATCTACACCGTAGATCTAAAAAGGGAATCTGACCGTCGGATTTCACGTTAAATCATGATTTTGGATTTCGACTATCAGGAGAAAAGGGATTTGCGGACGCACAAACTACCGAAGCTGAAATAGCAGAATCCCGTGGAGTCAAAGTCGTGAGTCAGGCTGATGTCACTGAGATGGACGTGGACACATGGGTGTGTACCACATGCTAGTGGGTCAAAAAGAAAAGTGAGCACGGTGGGACCTGATGACGTCGTTGAAGGTGACGTGGACCCTCCTGAGCGGGCCCTATGCCACCGTGGTTGTGGAAGATGACTGTGCTATGTGGGCCCGAAGGGTAAAGTAAATCGGGATTTCATAAGTCGTGGGTTGGATAGGGAAGCGAGTATGATAGCCTCGAGGACCGAAACCCCGAAACCCGAAGTCCTAAGGTCTCGAAAACTTCGATACATAGAGGCTATAATAGATTTCAGCCATTGGTTATGTGTAGATGTGCACCATTGATCCACCCGTTTTCACAAGTTCAGTAATCGGAACTCGAGGGATAGTAGTGTTGAGTTTTGAAACCTCCCAAAACACGAAGTCGCAAAGCACCCTAGTGGACTAGCGTTTGGTCACAACCCTTGATTGCATGGGTTGGGGACTGAGGAAGAGAGAGATATCGCTCGAAAGTTACAAAGTTGAGCAGAGCTCCAAAAACTCATGAAAATTGAACATTTCTGATTCGATTTATGAATTATGTGTGTGGAATTTGTTAAGGAATG